>PVHY01001881.1:26721-142266 GCA_004024945.1 Uropsilus gracilis | reverse complement strand
TAAAAAAAAATAAAATTTAGTTTGTCATGAGATGGAAGAATGACTTTGTGCAAGACAGGTTTCAGTTTAGCTAAAGTAAACCCCAGAGGACTTATAGGTGAGGGTGTTTGTTGACAGCATTCCCAGCAGTTGGAGTAATCAGACTTTTTAACTCTAAAAGAGGTCTCACTGATATAGTCAATATTCTTTACAGAACAATCTTTGTGGAGCTCAGATTCATTTCTGACAGAAGATCTGAGAACAACTCTTACAGATGTTTAGGGGATCTGGTTTCCGGAGTCTTGGTGATCATCTCTGAGAGTTTGGGGCCCCTGAACACTGTGTCCTTCTCAGTTCATTTACCATGTAAATTGACTAAGGGAGTAAAGAGTCATTCCCAAATTGATTACTTAGGTGCCAACCTTATTTTTTAATGTACTAATTGTCTACTAGAAACTCAATTTTCACTTCATAATCAAGGTTAATAATTCATTTCAAAACGACACTCCTCTTTTTTCTGGTTAGTTCCTTGACCACAGGAGTCAATGTGTTTGAGTAGCAATTATACTTGGTAGTTGAATGGAACTTTTGTCAAATCCCTAAGAAACATGTTTCTTAGAGGAATTATTCATTATTTTGTTAAAATTTTAAGAAATGTTTTTGAAAGGGTTTTTAAACTCAGAGTCAGAGTGATATATGGTTATAATAATCCTGTGCAACTAGTAAAAATAATTACACAACTCTTGCTAGAAAGGAAAATCTTTTTTGATGTAACAGAATTTTGTCTCAATAGAGCAGTTAATTTTTTGCACTTTTTTATTATGTTATGGGTGATTATAAATGGCACATTAATATGAGGTAAAGAGCTCTTTTGTTTCTGTGAATCTATGTATCTATTAATCTATCTGAACATCTATGCAAAAGAAATCTTTTGGTAGGTAGGCAAACATTCAGGTTTTCTCAATTTTAACCATAATTTAAAATTGGAGTTTTGGGATTTTCTATGTACACTATCATTTCATTTGCAAATAGTAATAGTTTTCTTTCTTCATTTCCAATTTGGTTACTTTTTATATCGTTTTGTTCCTAATTGCTCTTGCTAGGACTATATTTAAAATGTGTGAAATCTTTGAAATATACTGGAACACTATAAATGAGTCAAATTTTCTTTTAGGGGAAATGAAGAAAGGAAGAAAATTGAAAGACATTAACAATAATGTGTGATATTTGACGTTTGTGAAAGCTACATAATTGCATGTGCATGTATATATATATGTATGTATGTATGTATGAAGAAAATGTCTTATTCTAAAAGTAGGGTGCAGTATATTTGGTATAGACTGAGTATCTAGAAAAAACTTAGAGGAATAGCCTCCAAACCATGTTTGCTACATGTACTTGTGCAAGTGGCTGGCATACTCCTGTTCAGGAGCAGCTTGTCCATCTCACAGCCTGAGTATCTTGGGATGCATGGGGTGCATAGGATGCTCCATGCCCCATGCATGCAGACATCAGTTGCCTGTAGCACCTGGGGGAGGACAGTGGGAGACAACATCAGGCTACAACAGCAGAGCTGAGTTTTGGGTACCACCGTCACACTAAGAGTAGCAAGCCTGGGACCCAGCATGTTGTATTTGCTGGCCAGGGAGATCCCACACAGCACCAATCAGTCTGTACCATGTCAGTTTGGTAGGTGGAACCATCACTTTGCTGGGCATTCTGGTCCGCCCCTGGATCCTTGACAAAGACTGGGATTAACAACTTCTGAGGTAGAGAGAGGATGGCACCCAAAGGCAGAAGGTGGAGCTTGTGGGACTTCAACCTCACAGGCTTGCTGAACTGTCTATCATGTGGGCAAGAGGCAGAGTTGAGCAGACAGAAAGACTTTTAAGGGCCAGGACACAGCAGGCTGGTGTTAGGCGACTGCATCTACTTAATCTTTAGTCTCTGCACCATGATCTCTTCTGATTGACAGGGAACTCTTTCATCCTTCACATGCATAACTACTGTCCTGGCACTCTGCTGCTAGCCTCCAGGCTTGCCTGCTCTTGCATGCAGGCCATCCTCATTTGCCTTCCTGAGTCGACCAGCTGCCATCTTGCTTGTGAACTCTATTTTGAATCCAGTCTCTGAGCCAGGGATGCTCTCTCAGGTAAGAAAGACAGGATGTATTATTCCCCTATGTATATATACCACATCTTTTTCATCCCATCATCTGTCTTGGGGCATTTGGGTAGTTTCCATGCCCTTGCAATTATAAGTAATGCTGCAATGAACATCCAAGCACAGGTGTCCCTTTGTATAAGTAATGAGGTCTCCTTTGAGTAGATTCCCAGAAGAGCAATTGCTGGGTCAAATGGTAGTTCCATTTTCATTAATTTGAGGATGCTCCACACTGCTTTCCATAGTGGCTGGACAATTTTACATTCCCACCAACAGTGTAAGGGTGTTCCTTTCTTCTTACATGCACGTCAGCACTTCTTGTTGTCTGTTTTTTGCATGTGGACCATTCTTACTGGTGTAAGGTGGCATCTCATTGTGTTTTTGATGTGCTTTTCCCTGAATACTAATGACATTGAGCATTTTTTCATGTCTCTATTGGTCATTTGTATTTCTTCTTTGGAGAAGTGTCCTTTTAGTTCTTTTCCCCATTTTTTGACTGAGCTTCTTGTTTTGTTTTTGTTATGTTGTATGAGTCCTTGTGAACCTATATTATTAAACCATTATCACTTATGTGGAGGGCAAATATTTTTCCCAATTTTGTTGGGTTTCTTTTTGTTTTGTCTGTTGTACAGAAGCTTTTTAGTTTGATGTAGTCCCAGCTGTTTATGTTTTCCTTCATATTTTTTGCCAGCTGTAGATATGTCCAGAAAGGGATTTCTGAATTGTAATACATTGAGGCTTTTGTTCAAGTTTTACTCTATGTATTTTATGGTTTCAGATCTTGCATCCAAGTCTTTTATTCATTTTGAGTTGATTTTAGTACAAGGTGTGAGGGTGATGTCCTGTGCCATTTTCTTGCATGTCTTGATCTAGTTTTCCCAGCAATTTACTCATCAATTAAAAATGACAAATTTGATGAATTTATGAAAACATGAATGTACCTAGAAGAAATCATTAGCAGAAACAAGGCAGAAAGAAAAAGACAGAAACCAAATGGTTTCACTAATATATGAGTATAGGAAAAACAAAACGCCAGAAGGAAAAGTCCAAACAGCATAAAACTAAAGAATACAACTTGTGGTTGGGGGAGATGAGAGGAAGTGGTCAGGGAGGGGAGATAGTGGGTGATCCTCAGGGAATACAAAGATGTGGAACACATACACAAACACACACACACACATATATGTATAAATATTTTTTTTTTTAAAGAAAGACAGCATGTGGCCATGGGTAGACCTAGAAAACCTCCCAATCTCTCTCTCTCTCTCTCTCTGCTCTGCTCTGTCTTTTCTCATTTCCTGTAAATAAATTATGTTAGCTGTTGTTTCTCCTTTTATGTTTGCTTCTGAGTTGTGTCCTACAGTGGTAAGTGGTTGGGTGAGGACGCACCAATCAGGGTTCCTCTCTTCTGTCTTGCTCGGTTTTACACACACACACACACACACACACACACACACACACACACACACACACACACAAGAATTAATTGCACTGAACTCAAATTCCTTGCATTTTTAAGAATAAAATTCTATAATTTTTGAATCTTGAGAATTAAAATACTCATATTTTTCTCATAGATTCATCTTCCAAATGTTTTTTTTTTTTTTCCATTTCTGTTTAACTACAGCATCAAATTAACTGTCCCCGGTTCTAACTTCTTGCACAAATAAGCAAACTTCCCCACAAGTCAGTTTACCTAGTGTCAGGTTTGCAGAATATTGACAAGTTGCCAGAATCTGGGAGTAAGTGCGAAGACTGCATTTTCCTGACATCTCTTAAATAATTTATGGCTATAGAAAACTGAAGTATTTGTGTCATTCATATATTCTGTGTTTTGCATTCTTAGCAAATAAACATTCCTATTAAGCCAACATAATACAATTGAATTTTTCTCAGCATGTATAACTTTAAAGCTTTGTGTTATTGCCCTTTTTGATGGAGAAATTAAGTGCATATAACTAGAAAGAAATAACTGAACAATTGTTTTAGTTTCTAATTTTTTCATTGTTAAGTGATATGATCTTCGTTATTCTGTAGGAATTGAATCCCACCTTTTTTGTTTTTTCTTCTTCTTTTGATTTTCTAAAACTCTTTCAAATAGATTCAATTTTAATTTGTCTGTTTATAGTAGGTTTTTTTTGATATGACTTGCTAGAAATTTATACATCTTTCAGTAAGTTTTCCTATTTAGTTTTCTATAATTGAAATTTAATAACAAAGTACTTGTTTAGCACTAGGAGCATTTGCAAGACATTATCAATTTTTTTTATCATTGAAAATGCGTGAGATAGTTTCACATGAAAAGTGAAGATATAGTAAGTACTGTCAACAAGCTGGCGTTTCTTCAAAAACATAATGTGCACTACTTGTAGACTGAAAGATATAGCTCTTGGAGCAGTCTACCTGGGATTCTTTCGTACATTTTGATTCATTCCCATTACATAACAATTGGTGATAGAAAGAAAATTTATCCTGGAGTGTTTGGATTATACTAATGTTATTAAATCAAAGAGATTTTCTCCATTATCATGACTCAATCACAGGAAATAGCATCAAATAACTAATATCAGATATTCTATCATGATTTGTGTTGCATGTTTTCTTTGTCACAGCAGAACAGTTTTAAAGACAACAGTAATGAAAATTTAGTACTTCTACACACTGTGCAATTTTGAGCTTTCAACTCAACCATTAATAATTCAGACTGTATTTTTCTAACATTAATGATCTATTCAACTACATAAATTTTATCTGAAGCTTCATTGGTCTCCACTTGTTAATATATATCAGGCTGTATGTTTACATTTTGATCTTTCTAGGTTATGGCAAGCGTTTTGTTCTTGTTTTGTTTTTCTTTCTTTGTGGAGAAAGATTACAGGATCACAGTTACCAATCTACAGTATCTAGTAGGATACATAGAAAATCAAACAAATTAAATGCATCTATTGCCTCATTTAATGAATAGTGAATGAGAATTAAAAATCATTACTGATTGTAGGAATTTATCAGGCTGAATAATGAAGAGGATCAGGTCAAATTGGCCTTGGGCAGTAATTTTGGCATCTTTATTCAAAACATAAAAAAATAGCAGTGAAACATAAACTGTATAAATAATATTTTTAAAGGATTAACTGCCCAAAGCAAAACCCTATAAACCAACATGTCAAACACTGCTGCATAGCCAAAGTGTCACTTTTTCTTTATTTACTGTGTAGTGCTGTCCCTAAGATGAGAGTTTAGTGATCAAATGGAGTGAACTCCAGTGCATAATAATACTTTCAGGGCAAATTGTTAATTTTTCACTTTTAGTTTCTAATTTCAGAGTAAGAAACTCCTGTAATAGTAAATCTCATTAGCAATAGATGAATTTATCCCTTTTATTCTTTTACTTCTTATGGATATTTATTAGTGTGTAACCACCAATCAATTACATTATTTTGATGTGTATACTGTATCTAATTTAGCGATACACTTTTTCAAACTCTCTCTTAGGTTCATTCAATATCTCATTAGCAGTCTTTGAACTCTTCGTTGCTTTCTGATATAAAACAATGTCTGTCCTGAAATTAATCTGTATTTTCCCTTCTTTCCTCTTGCTTGGGTTAGCAATCTCCATGAACTTCTGATTTCTTTTAGTTGGAAATTGTATGTGAAGTCAAGTTTGGGTACATAGGGCATATATGCTCTATTTGTTACTGAGGTAATTTTGCTTTTACTTACTTTCATTGAACACAGCCAAAAAGTATTCTTACTAGATAAATGTTCATACTGATATTTTTTTACTTAATTTGCTTAATTTAATATTTTACCTTCTTTTTCTTGCAGTTAAAATCAATTCATAATCACATTAATATATTAACATGTCTACTAACTTGCTCTATTTTTTGGTATTTAGAATGGTTTCAAAATTATGATGCTAAAAATACATTAGCATTTTATCAAGTGGATTAAATATAAATTTCCATTGCTGACTTTCTTTCTTTTTGATTTTTTTTTATTTTAAACTATACAGTTTATTTCAGGCTTAGAATGTATAAATAAAAGAAAATTAGGATACAACAAGATATCAGTATGCAAATTAGGTTAAACACGATATCAATATAACAAATATTACCAGTTTTAAAACTTTAAGACAACATGAAATTTGGATACAATTACAGAAGTAACAAATGGAGATATCCCTCACATTATCCTAGTAAAGGAATATTTTTTTAAAATAATCTTAAAAAATTTTTGTGGGAAGAAAGCGAGTTACATAGATAAGCATACATATTACAATACCAAAATTATGAAATTATAACCATGCAAAATAACATATTATTTACTGATGTGTGATTTAAGAGTTTCAAATACCACTGGAATTGCAAATATCAAATCTAGTGTACTAATTATTATTTCTGGGAATGTATAGTAGGGAATAGGATAGAAGAGATATCCACAGAGAATTTCAACTATCTCTGTGATGGTTGTTCTTTTTTTTTAAATTTAATTTAAATTTGCATATATATGTGTATTTATATTTATATTACATTATTGCATTAGTGTGTACCCTGGGGCTTTCTCACTTCATTAGCACCTGTTAACCATCGTGATCTTTTGCCTCCTCCCTCCTCCTCTCTCGCTCCATTGTTCAGTCCCATTGGTTGCTTTTATTTTTTCTTATTCGTTTGTTTTTTCCTATATCCATCATATAAGTGAGACCATCCTGTACTTCTCTTTTTCTTTTTGGCTTATTTCTGCTAATATGAGTCTTTTGTGGTACATATACACGATGGAATACTGTGTATCAACCAAGGAAGACAAATACATGTCATTCGCAGCCACACAGATGGAACTAGAAAGACTCCTTTTTGACTTTAAAATATATGCCACTAAGAATATACTGTATACAATGTGTGTAATTGTTTTTGCCTTTCTTAATTTATTATTTATTTTTGTATGGAACAAACGGCCTGGGTTCCCCAAAATCCTTGTGGATTGAGTTCTCAGAAATCGAAATCCCCACATATGTAGCCACATACTAATGTAAAAGTTCCTGGTGATTTATCATCAAACTAAAAGTAGTTTAGCAAATTCTCTGTTTTCCTTCTTTTTTTTTTCCCTTCCACTAAACCACCTATGCCTATACCCCATTTGCCTTTTCCCTTACATCCTCCATTATTTCTCTTAGTCTCTGTGGTAACCACTATTTTCTTTTTGCCTGGTTCAAGTTTTTATTTCTTCTATTACATGCCTGTTTTTTTTTCTTCATATTTGTATTTCACAGATGAATGCAATTATTCAAAGTCTCTCTTTTATTTTTTTACTGATTCACTCAGCATAATCACCCCAAGGTCCCAAATTCACTTGCCAGCTTTCCTCACAACAGTGTAATATTCCACTGAGAATTTGCTCTCGTGTTTCTCTATCCATCCATCTTTTGAAGTGTACTTGCAGTAGCGCCATGATTTGGCAATTGTGAATAGTGCTGCTATGGACATAGGTATAGATAGATCTTTTCATGTTCTATTTTTCATGTTATTTGGATAAATATTTAATAATAGTATTTCTGGGTGAAACAGAATTTCCACTTTTATTTCCTTGAAAAGTTTGCATATCATTTTCCACAGAGGATGTACCAGTTAGCATTCCAAACAGTTTACCATGACTTTGCCAACACTTGTTAATTCTGTACTTTTTTTTTATATGAGCTATTTTCACAGAAATGAGATGACATTTAGTATGGTTTAGCTATGCATTTGTCTTATAATAAATTTTGTTGAAATTTTTCATATGTCGATAGCCAGCTGAATGTCTTCTTTAGAGAAGTGTTCCTCTGGTCATTTTTTAATTAGGTCATTTGTTCTTTCCTTGTTAGACTATGTAAAGTACTTCACACATTTTGGAGATTATCTTCTTGTCTGATTTGTGGCTTGCAAATATTTTTTCCTATTCTGTAGGTTGCCTGCTTGTTTTTGTGATGGTCTCTTTTGCATTTGTTTCATATAGTATACTGTGCTTAAAAGTTTTTTGAAATAATGGTTTCCATCTGTGGTTAGTGTTGCCAAATTGATAAGCAGTTAGAATCACTTCTTAACCATTAATTTTAAGGTTTAGTGTTTCCTTTATGTATATATATATATAATTTCACATTTTTGAATAGATAAAATGTGTACACAGCTCAAAGTAAAAAATATGTGAAATCTTTTATTCAGAGAAGTCTCTTTTCCATTCTTGTCCTTACCACACTTTTCTTGCTGCCTTCTGTAGTTATCTATTTTAAATCCTGCTTTATATTTCCAGTGTTTCTTTATTCAAAAATAGGGAAATGTGCATGTGTTCTGTATACTCAATTTATATAATTTCTCCTTTCTTGTAGAAATTGCAACTACTGCATGAATTATTCAGTTTCTTGCCTTTTTAAACTTAAGAATGTGCTTTAGAATTCACACTCTATTAGCTTATAAATCTCCTATTTTTTTTAAGTTGCATATAGTTCCATTGTGTAGCTAGTAAATACTTTTTTTCAGGTCTTCATTAATAACTATTTAATTGAATACTTTTTTGCTTTAACAAATACTGCTATAATTAATATAAATATATATCAATTGTCTTCTGAGCAAATGTCAATAGGTAGATTCATCTTTTTTTTTTTTTTTTCAGAATCAGGGCATGGTGATTTTTTAATATTAATTTAAAATATTAAAGTGTGATGTTAGTTTTCTCAAAAGATTCAGATAAAATTACTCCCTCCCTTATTTTTTTTGTTATTTACTCACTTTTAGCGGGTCTACACTTTTAATGGGCATGTGAGTCTTGGGATATCAAATAGCATTACATAGAGCATACAGATTTTGTTGCCTGTGAACAGTGAAGGCCCTAGGAGCAAGGAGAATCTTCTATTCTTACCTTCTTCCCCTCAACTACTTGAAGTTAACATTCTCAGATGCTACTCTTCTGTCTTTTTGCTAACTAAAGACAAAATCCCTGCTCCCCCTTTTATAACCTAGAGGAATATAATAAGATGATCCTTCCCAGTTTTAGATTTATAAGTAAGCTTGTTTTGTCTAAGAATGTCATCTTTATTTTCAGAGTAAATTTGAGGTCACCTTATTATCTATCATATAACGTTTCCCACTCTCTGGCCCTTGATGCCTCAATTCACAAAAACTGTAAAGAAAAATGTAAAGAATATTTTGGTTTACTCCATTACTAGCCATGTAAATTCTTCACATGTATGTTACTGAATTGATTTTTTTCTTTTTCTTTTGTTCTCCTTTTTTAACCTCGCTGATGCTCTTTTGATCATTCACCAGCTTAAGAAGGAGCCAGAGGGATACTAACTGGGTTTTTCCTGCCCTAACACTATACACATCTGTATTTTAGTAGTATAACACTATACATTCAGATAGTATAAAATTGTGTAATTTTTAATGAAATTGAGTTAGAGATATATGAGTGAAAACTATGGGTAACTACTCTTTTGAGAAGCTTCATGGTGTTACTGTTTTTACTGGGTTGGTGTCTGACAAAATTGCAGCAGGAATTTCAATGACTGAGGCAAGCAAGCTGAACAGGGCAAATTTATTTAGAGGAACAAATATAGGAAAGAAAAGAGAAAGAGAAATTAGGACTCCTTGGAAGAATTCCAGAGAGGAGTCTTACCTCGGTAATATTTATATCTTGGGTCTGTTCAGAAGTGTACTATTATCAAATCATCTTCCTTAGACTAAAGGTGCTTGGTTAGTTCTATTAAAAATCTGTCACTCTAAGTTTAGATCATGGCTAGTAAATCACTTTTGAAATTTTCTTTCTTTTGTTTCTCTAGTCATTCTGTCCTGAAGTTTCTTGTTTACCTACCTATTCTGGCTCCAGGGGATTTCCTTTCCTTATGTCTCAGTGGTTTGTAGTGTTATAAGGTGAGAGAACACTGTGATTTTTTTTTTTTTTTTGAAACTACATCTCACTATTTTTGCCTGTGGAACTTACTTTGCCCAGGGTACCACAGACTCAAGCAATCCTCAGCCTCAGGTGCATCCCACAACACCCAACTCTTTTTTGGGGGGCACTAGGTCTCACTATGTTGCCCGGAGCAGGACTCGAACCGCGATCCCTAGCCCCAGCTGCTTCATAGTCTAAGGCTTACATGCACGTACCACCATACCCAGCTGTAAGACTGGAATTATTTTTTAAAGTATAAACATAACTTTAAAAAAGTACAGTCAATTTATTTTGTGCCCCAAGAATTCCTTTTAAAAGAGTGTCTCTGTATTCTATGAACAGGCACTATGTGCCCGCAAATGTTTGACTTACATGGTGAAAGCCTGATACCTAATAAACCAAATATGTCAATAATCAATTAGTCATGTTTAGGATATTATAATATCCTAAAATTATCACTGTAGTAAAAAAGTTTTATAGATCCCCTGCCCATTTTTCAAAATTACATTATAAACCAAGTTCAGTGATGGTGTTCACCAAAATTTACTTTTAATTGTTGCTTATTTTAGGGCCTTCTTTTAAGCAAATTGGGGGCCAGAGTTCAAGTCTCTAAATTCATCCCTAACATCATTTTTCAAGCAACATTTTAATTTAAGTTAGTTGTTATTTTTGAAACCTCTGTGTTTCGTAGAAATTGTTTGACACAGGTAAACGAATTAATTTACTATTCCTATTACTTTTATTGCTTTTGCAGATAGAAATATTTCTAATATCTCTATTTCTGTATTTGTAACTTATCACCATCAAGATGTTTCCAAAGATTTAAACAGTTTTCTACCTTACTCTCGTAGTTTCCTATTATTTAGTGAAATGGCTTGTTTTAAATAAGGTATGAGAAATGGTCTATTTTAAATAATTATTCATTCTATTTACCTTTCAGCAACTAATGTCTTCATTACTTTGTTCTGGGGACTAACTGGCTTCATTAAAATTTAAGCAAGAGTCTTTAAGAAATTCTTTAAAACTAGCATTGATTAGTCAAAACAAGAAAGAGAAAATTAGCCTTACTCTGTTAAACATTAACATCTGAGAAAATTGCTTAATAACTCTACATCAAAATTTTAATTTACATAATCAAAATATGGCAGCATTCCATGCATTATTCATTTACATTTTTCTCTCTCAAGCACATTCTGAAAATTAAATAAAATTGATATGATTATACTCTAGTTGGAGTATTTGCAGTCAAATTTCAAAACTGAAGGAATGTTTTTGGCCAATTTTTAAAATTAAGAGATTAGGGCAATTGGTTCCTTTTACCAGTTAAGAAAGCATAAAGAACCATATATTATAGCATAATTTTGAACACTTTCCTTTTTTTCTCTTTCATTGAATTGAATAAAGAGGTTATTTCTTTAGTTAATTTAATTTACCTAAGCCACATCCTCCTTGTATTTAAAATTTATTTTTATAACTTGCAATTTTACCATGTGGGAAATAAAACAAAATAAACATAAATTTAAAATCATTAATTGTAGTTTATAGAAAACACATCAGTTTCTCAAAAATTTTTCCACATAGTAATTACATCTTATTAATTTGCATCTATTTGCAATTTTGTTTCAAATAGTCACCTTTTGAATCATTCAAATATCCAAATATGTTTGAACACATAAACCAAATTGTGAATTACTGAACTTTTTACCCTTTTTCAGAGAGTGGTTGTCATTTGAAGTTTTCTCTCAAAGAAAGAAATGTATTTTAGACTTCAATTCCTACTTCACTCTAAGTTGAAAGCCTTGCACTTGGAGATATAGACAAATTTAATATTTATGACAGAGAAGATGAAAAGACTGGACATATACAACATGCACACTGTATAATATGGCATATAACATATTAGGATTATATATTTATATTGATTATTCCACAATACCATAATAAGTTGGAGTCACATATGACAGCCAGAAATCCCCTGATTTATATAATTTTTTTAAAGTTTTTAATTTTTAATTAACGAAAACTTGGTTTCTAACTGCCTATGATCTAGAAGTATTGGTGTACACTTCTTCAGAGGTACATTAGCACACCTTGCCCATTAACAAAGCACCTATAATCTTCCACCACAGTCCATTGGGGCCTCCTCTCCTCTCTGATCTCCACCATCTACCATCTCCTATGGTAAATTCAGTTCCATAGTCAGATTTCTAGGGTTTGGTTTTTCTTTGTTCCTTTATTTTCTCTATAGTCTACATATAAATGAAGCCATCCAATGTTTGCCTTTCTTCTGACTTATTTGACTTAGCATATTATCTTTTAGTTCCATCCATGTTATCTCAAATGTAAGGCTTCCTTTTTTTGGTATGGCTGAGTAGTATTCTGTATATATCACATATATATATATAATATGATACATATGCTATGAATACATATATCGAATACTGTATATATTATATATGTGGTACATATGAATTGCTGAATTTTTGATCTTTTTCAGTGAGTGATTGTTATCTGAAACTGTTCTCATATGCATCATATGTATCACCTATATATTACATGTGTATCATATAACATATCACATGTGTACAATTTGGTATGTATCACATATATGATAGATATATACCTATGACATATTCCTATCACATATTCCTTATCAATACATTGATAATACCTATCACATATTCCTTACCAATATACCTATCACATATTCCCTATCAATACATTGTTGAGCATTTAGGTTGTTTCTACAACTGGGCTATTACAAATAGTGCTGCATGAACATAGGAGTGTACAGATTACTTCATAGTAGTGATTTTGCACTGTTCAAGTAGTTATCTAGGAGTGCAATTACAGGATCATATGACAGATCTATGATTAATATTTTGAAAAACCTCTGTAACTTCCTTGTAAACAAGGATTTATATTCAGATAAACTTGACATGAAATCTACTTTTTTAAAATATGTAGCAGGACCCAAAACTAGGTATACAGCAGTTGCTCAAGAAATGTTCTCTCTCTCTCTCTCTCTCTCTCTCTCTCTCTCTCTCTCTCTCTCTCTCTTTGATCTCACCCCCAACTTTAAAAAATATCCTGGGGGAATGAATTAATTTGGACTTTCATAAGACATGTTTATATTTGCTATGGAACTGAGATTACAGTTAGTAATTTAAAATTTCATCACTTTCAATGTTGAAAAAATAGAAACCCAATTGTGGAAAGAAGACATTTTATGTGGAATTTTTGCCCTTACCTCTAGGTTTTATGATCCACCTGGGAACAATGTTTATTGGGCAATAAAGTTCACTGCTTTATGTTATTACCCAAGGCACAGTCCATGATCATTTTCTGTCTGTAGTTTGTCATTTGGGTTAAATTTACTGCTATAGAAAAAGACATATTATCAAGCCAGGAACATAAATCCTCTCTTGGTCTGACCAATAGATAGTAATATGTGCTGGGATTCCCCAGGTGACTTAATCAGTCACCAAGAAAATACTCTGAGAAGGTGACTATTCACATTCCCTACGTAGTTAACTTTTCTGAGAAACCATACTCTATGTTGCTTATTTTGATTACTCTTATGTTTTATCTTTCATCCACTTAGGCTTCCTTACTTATTCTCAACTCAGATCTTTTATGTTCTGTCACTGAACTGAAAGTAAAGTTTTCAGTAATAGAAAACTAATGTCCCTCTTTCATTAGTGTTCTGTTGACCACTCAGTTTATTTGTTATTAGCTTGTGTGAAGTTTCAGTCAGCCATAATTAGAAGCCCTTTGCACCCTATAAATATACTTAGAAACAAGAGCTTACAGGGGAGTTACTAACAAGGATATCACTTCCCTAAATTTCCCCACTGCTTTTCAAAATAAATTAAAAATTTTTACATTCCCTTTCATATTGCTAATTACGCTATAAATTAGGAAGCAAGTAATATGATCCAAATTCATTGACAGAGAAATTTGGGAATAAACTACTTGTACAGCTATCCAGTTGGCAATTATAGTAAAACTCAAGCATACATTTTTAGATTTCTGGTTCATATTGGATAAATTCCAACATGTCAACAGAAAAAAAAGTTATCATTCTTCCATGTCATATATTTATTAGCTGTTTTAAATAATGACTGAATGACCTTTATTGAAGAAAATTTCTTAAAGAAATTTCATGAGGCAGTATTTTTTATCTTTTCATATTATATTTAAAGCAAAATGGAAGTACACGTTACAGTCTGAATGAAAAACCTGTCATCCCACTCCAAAACTGAGCAAACATTTCCAAAAAAAGAAACTTCCCAGGGTAATTCCATTGAATCTGGAAGCTGTAGCAAATATTTTAAGCTTGACATGAAATTAAATCAGCAGAACAATTAAAAATAGACTGGAGACTTTTGATTTCAGTTCTGTCATGTAATAAGTTTAGAAGTCATTACTTCTTTCCTTACAATAAGAGAAACCTGAGCGCATCGATCCATCAGAGAATTGTGGTCACAGATAAACTGCCATTCTGAGATCTGGAGAAACAGGCAAATCTAGAGATACTGCTGAGATTTGCTTACATGAAGCAGTCTCTGGAGCCATATGTTACCGATGTCTTTTATTTTCTGTATTCTGATGTTTTGACACTTAATGCCTCTCTAAACTTGGAGAGCTAGCCCCTCACAAGACAAACCAATTTATTGGTTTATACCAGCAGGCAATTTAAAGACAATCAATCTTTTCAAATGTAAACCAAGCAGATCAGACATTTATTTCAGTCACCACTTTTATTAGACTTGAATCAATTCAATAAATTGGGTCAAAATTGGTAATTTTATGAGAGACATCAACAAACCCAGACAATTTCAATGGTGAATTCTATAATATATTTAAGGAATACATTATATCAATCTTTATAGTCTTCCAGAAAATAGAAGCAGCATTTTGTGTGGCCAGCAATAACAAAAGTAAATAAAGACATTTCTAGGGAACTATAGACCATAGAGATCTCTCGTGAACATGAATACAAATATCTTCAAAAATATCAACAAATCAAAAATATCAAATCAATACCAACACTATGTAAATTATAATCCATATATCATAAACATGCAGGATTTATTTTTCAGGTATGCAAGTCTGGTTAAACATTTGAAAATCAATCATTGTAATCCATCACATCAACAAAGGAAAATTATATGATTATATCAATTCAATTAGGAAAAAATTCACAAAATTCAACATTCATTCAGTAAATTAGTAATGTCAGGGAACAGTAACAGACTTGAAGCAGTGAGTGACATCCTGAATGAACTCCATCCCTTGTAAATTTACTGAAGTCCACATCCATCCAACATCAATGAGATCACAGGAGTTGAGAAGTGTAACTCTCAGCATACCATGAAACTTGCTTTCTGAATGAGATGGGGAAGAGACTCATGGGAATTAGAGGTGGAGGTGGGAAATCATGGTGGACTTTAAAAAAAAATGCACATGCTCATATTCACTCTCTTGCTTTTCTGGTTTTGACTTACACTTTGCACTTTGCTTGGATAGTACTGCTGGTAGGTTCAGTCATGGATTGAGCAGTTAATCCTTTTCTCTCTCTTCCCTCCTCTCATTTCCCTTGTAAATAACCCTTTTGGAAATTTCTTTCTGCTTGTCTGCTTTTGGCCTTGGTCTGAGTTCTCAAGGAAGCATTGAGGACTCATGAACTGGATGACCCTGTTTCCTACTGGGTTACTCTGTAACTGCTTGGCTCCCAATTTATTACCATCACAACTGTGGTTGATCAGCTCAGAGGACCTTTCCTTGCATCAATCAGAGCAGATGACTGCTCCTTCTCAAACCAAATTTGGTTGGAAACCAGTTTGGCTGGAGGAGCTACTCTGGGGTAGAAATTTCCCTCTCTGCCTTTTCCTTTTGGATCAGTTGAACATGTGGGCAACCTGCCAGACACTATTGGATATATATACTCCCTTCTCTATCAGGAACCTCAAACTGGAGAAATTCTGTTCCAACCTACTAACAGGATCTGAAAACTATTGCTAACTTATTTGCCTCTATTTCTGTCTTCCATCAGCCCACCTAGATATACATAAATCAATGTTCCATATGCTATTAACATTAGATAGGCAGAAAAATAGTTTAGAGAGAGGGTAGTAAAGAGGCTTTTCATATCCTTCAGGATATGAAACCCCTGAACTGGAAGAGACTGTTCCAATGGTAAACCCTTACAGACCTTAGTGATGGGAAGCTGGTAAAGCTAGAACACTATAATTGATGCTTATTAATATATTAACTTATTAATATAGCTGAGACTGGGAGTACTTAACTAATAGAATTTTTCATGATACTGGTTTTAGCAAATGATCAATGACTATCTGAGTTTCTTGAAAGTGTTATTCAAACTTAAGGTATGTGTAAATAATGCATTTCAGTCCAGATGCTATAGATTATACTTCAATTATTAAAAATGACATTCATTGGGCTGAATATTCTGCATGTAAGTAGGAAGTTATCCAAGGTAGAAGATGCTGTAGAGATGAATCTTTCCCGATGGGTGGATATAGCTGTTCATGTTTAAAATTCAAGAAAGAAGGCCTAGGCCTAGTACCATTTTTCATAGAGAAAGAAGATAGGTCATGATTTAGGAAGAACAAAGAAGGGTGATGGTTTGGAAATAGATGTAAACATTTAAGGAATAATTGATGTGCTTCTTGCAAGGAAGAGGTGCATTGGATGGACAGGTATTCAGGTGGGAAGTAGGAAGAGTGAGAAGATTGAAACAGCAAGAAAAAGGGAAAGTCAGGTTCATGGCTTGCTGAGAGTTGCAGTTCCCAGAGCCTGTGATCTCCTTGATGGGCAGATGGGGATGATGTCCAAAAAGATACAAGGAATGCATTCTATCCAGGAACTCACTCTCTGGTTTGTAGTGTGCTTCTGACTGTTCAAGTAAGTTTATAAGGGAATTTGCTCAACTAGTTTTATGACTCATCCAAATCTCTTTAGATTGTTTATCCAAAAGTCAGGTTACATAATGGAAAACTTTGGATAATGGAAACCAAATATATATACTTAATATCCCAGTAATCCCAAACCACTTACCATCCCCCTGCTTATCTTTTTATACAGCTATGTATTTCTATTAAGTGATTTGCTGTTTACAAGAGGCAGTCACACACTTGTATCCCCCAAATTCATTTTTACATATTTAGTAACTACCTGTTGACCACTTTTCTTCAATGATTTTTCCTGTCATTTTTATTTGACTTTGTTTTCAAAGCTTCTCATCTACCCCTACAGTACAGCTAATGTGTTACTTGTAAAGGAATCTTCTAAAAAACCTTTTTGCTTTTTGGATGCTTTAATGACATCTCATGCATTGTCCTTTTTTTTTTTTGCTTGAAAATTGTTCAGTTTGTTAGAGATTTTCTTGGATAGATTATGTGCCTTTTCATCTTTGCATTCCCAGGATATAATAGTTCCCTATCATATAGTTGATGTCCAGTACATGTATCTTAGGCAGGGGATCTACTTAAAGTTTTTGAGCATAAGAAGAATGTGATCAAAATATCAGTTGGAAAAGATGACTTTAACAGTGAAAAGACTTATGAATTGGAGTGAGAAAACAGAAAATCAGTACTGTGGTTGGTAGGTTAAGTGCTTAAACCAGAGGAGACTATCAAAGAAATGACATCCTAGAGTCCATAAAGAAAGATTCAACAAGATTTGTTAATAGACATGCTAGAAATGTTTCCTAAAGTGTGGAAGCTGGGCCTAAAGTGTGGAAGCTGGGCCAGTAGTAATGGTGTCTCATGGAAACTTGTTAGAAATGTATAGCCTCAGTCCCTACTAGAGACCTAGTGAATTGATTGTCTGCATTTGAACAAGATGCCCAGGTGGTTTGTATGTATATTCACACTTGAGAAATACTGGTGAAAGAGGCAAAAAAGAAGAAAAGATGATAGGCTTTACTTCTTTGGTTCCTAGACAAAGGATGTCTCAATGGTTTTTTTTTTGTTTGTTTGTTTGTTTGTTTTTTCTGTTATAGATCCCTTTACAGAGTTCTCTGAAGTGCCACGAGGCCAGGAACAGGTGAGATGTATATTGGTTCATTAAAGAACTATGGAAACAATTGAGACCTTTTTCTTTCTTTCTTCCTTTCTTTTCTTCTTCTTCTTCTTTTTTTTTTTTTTTGTAGAAAGTGAAACCCTACTGAAGGCATGCATAGCTTTAGAAAGCTTGAGGTGAAATGTGAAGTGGTGAAGCCTGTTTTCCATTGCATTTCTGTGGCAAATGACTTTTAATTATGTGTACAGAGCCCAAGATCCTTAGGAAGTGGTAATTAATTCTCTGGTGTCTCGGTGAGACCCTCATCTCAGACTCTTCAACATAACAACATTCAGCAATCGTTTAATTTCTTATTTCTAATAGCTTTGTTCTCCAAGCAAGGTTATTCTTGTAGTAAAACCCTGATCAGTTAACATGCCTCATTGTAGTTTGATAATATGCTAATAGTAAGAATACATAATGTACATACTACTATGCACTGTAACTGTTCTATGCACTTTACATACATTTTTATTAAATCTTATTTAAGATTTATTATTATCTTATTATGTACATCTTTATTAAATCTTTTAAATTAAATCTTCATAGCAACATTGTGAAATAAGTTGTATTAATACACCATGAAATAAGTTGTATTAATGTAACCCTTTTCTATAGAAGAAATACGAACAGAAAGAGTAAGTAAACTCAGCTAGGATTACACACCTCAGTATCAGACTGGGGTTCAAATCCAGTGGCTGACTTCCGAGGTAGTGGTTTTAATGACACTGCCAACACTTCTTCAACTTCAGCATCTATCAGAATCACCTGGAGAGCTTGTTCAAACAGATTCTGCCCTTCTAAGTATATCATCGTAACTAGGTTTGGGAGTTGGCCTGAGAGTTTACATTTTTAACTATTTCCAAAATGATTCTGATGCTACTGATCTAGATATCACACTTGGAGAATCTCTTTGGTGTGTGACAGACTGCCTCTCTGCATGCCTGTAAACAGCAACCTCGGAAGCTGCAGCCAGGATCAGGGATGGTGGTTCGAGTCCCACCGGGGGCATGTAGCAAGACCTAGTTCCAAAAAAATATAGCTGGCTGTGGTGGTGCGTGCCTATAATTCCAGCTACCTGGGAAGCTGAGGTTGGGGATTGCTTGAGTCTGTGGTACCCTGGGCAACATGAGCCTGCAGTTCCACAGGCAAAAATAGTGAGACCTAGTCTCAAATAAATAAATAAACAAATAAATACATAAATAAGTAAATAAGTGAATAAATGAATGAATGAATAAATGAATAAATAAATAGATAAATAAATAAATTTTAAAAATGAATTTGACTCTTCAGAAGAAAAATAGGCTCAAATGAGGGATGGTAAATCAAGAATCCTCAGATATATTGAAAATACCATTTTTTGAATTAAGTGAAAAATCTTTTGGAATACCTCACAACAGACACATATTTACTACCTTTATAACTCAGTTTTCTCCAATAATTGTGTTCAGCCAATTTTGTTCGTATTATTTCTACTGTCCAAGAAAAAATGAATTTTTATTTGGCTTATACAAAATGTTAAATCTGGGTCCAGAAGTATTAGCTGGCGTAAGTTTTAGCATGATGGATGAAGTAGCTGGAGATCTAAATACTCCACTTACCTGTATGCCCTCCAACAGGTTACACAACCTCTATTTCTTGTTTTGTAAAATTAGAGTCTTGGACTAAATTTAATTGATACCTTTGCCCTTTTCCTGTGGATGAACAACTCAAGATTGGGTGCCAACAATCTCCCATCAGAAACCAGGTTAGAGGTCTTGCTTTTTTATGATGTTGCAATAATGCCTTTGACTTTCTTTTTAGTAAAAAGTAGAAAATAAAAGAGGATTCTTTCAGCAGTCTACTAATCATGAATCTATGCAACAGTGACAGTTAATCTTCTTTTCCTATTAATAGATGCAGATGCCTAGGGGCTTAACATTTTCCTACTTGCTTAATAAGGAGAAAATGATTGAAGGCAAGGTAGACAGAGATGCCTAATTGCATAGCCAACAGCTATTTTAGAGTTGCTCAAAGGGACAAACTTGGAATGAAGAGAAAGAGGCAAGATGACAATTCTGCATTGCCCATGCCAGTAAGTTGTCCCCAAAGGAAATTAAAGCAAGTCATTTTGATCTGTTTCAGTGCATCTCTAGCAGCACATTCAATTAAAAACCCAAATGAACTTTCAGTGACCATTGGGCTGCCCAGCCTTATAAAACAAAGTGGAGCCTTATAGAATTTTCTGAATATGCCATGGAATATTTGCTACAAGAATACAGTATATTACACATATATACATGACAAAATTTAGTCTCCTCTTCCTGACTTTGTTGAAACATTGTGATTTGCAATTCAGGAAATTATCAAGTCTAATTATCGTCAGATGTTTCCTGAACATTGGAATGCAAGACACTTATGAGAGTGAACAAGCCATATTTTTGTTGTTGTTGTACAAAGAATAAAAAGTGTTTCACACCTATGTGATTATTTGCATTTTTTCTAGTTCCATATCAGAATTAAATGGATTTCTATCATATTTGAAGTACATGCCCTGATGATTACTTTGGCTTTTTCAAATAATTTGTCCCCAGTGGAGAAAAATAGTACCTTGGAAATAGCATGTAAATTATGAGATAGAAAACTGAGTAAAATATGTCAGATGGTTCACAATGAATGCCTTTATCTTTGAATCTCCTCACTAAAGAATACCCATCATAAGTACTGCTAGAATAATGTTTATTAAGCTTCAATTTTGATATTATAAGCAATGTTCTAATAAACTATGCTACATAGAATTATTTTGTACCCAGGAGTGACTCAGTAATTTAAGTAATTTAGACAGTCATATTTGAGCGTTTACTAAGAACTAAGTGTTCAATACAATATTGACCATGGGGTTCTGAAAAGAAAATTGCCTTCACCTTAAGAAAGTGAGAATGCAACTCTGTTGTTTGGAAATAACAAAACTTTCTCTGGTTAACTTCTGGTATCCCCCCACTCCCAAAAAGTGTTTTTAAATTTTGGGAAACCCAAGATAACTAGTATCTCTACGACCCTAATAAAAATTTTTGTAATTTAGAAAAAATATAGGAGATATTTCCTCAGACTCTTTGGAAATTGAGTTCACAGAGCTCATGGTATTTAAGCATAAGATGGCAGTATGAGCTATTTCAGCCTTGTAAAATATTGTCTGATTACTTGCTGAAGTCAATATTTCAAACCAAATCCATTAGTCATACTTGAGCTTCAAAGCTCCATTTTCTCTCCAACACTTGAAAATTAGCAGACTTCTAAAGTTTTGTCAATATGATAGGCATGGAAATAGAGACAATTGTAGTTTTATTTTGTGTTTTTCTATTTCACAGTGAAGTTGAGAGGCTTAGATAAATTTCATACTCAGTTTATTTCAATTTCACCTTCTCTGATGTCTGCTCATGTTTTTTGCCTATTTTTCCATCTAGATAATTTTTTATTTTTCTACTGAACTGTAAGCACCTAACTATGAATTCTGGCTATAAAATCTTTGTATATATTACTGATGATGGGTAGATTTTGATGCACTACTGAATAATTCCAAAATCCTAGTGAATTAATACTTTTGGTTTATTCCAACTTTTACTCCCAAAAGAGATCTTATTATTAATATTATTATTGCTTATTCAGTTGCTCTTTGATATCATTTTACTATGTATTTTCTAATTTTTTTGTATTATTATGCTATGTTGAATAGACTTTTCTGTAGGATAACTTTTATATTTGCCATATACTTGAAGCACATCCTTTAGAAATTCCATTAGTGAGCTCAGTTTTTGTCTGTTTAAAATGTACTTTATGCTTCCAAATTAATGATTTTGCTTCACTGTGTTCCTCAGTAATTGTATAACTGGTTCTATTTTGAGTTTAGTTATGAATTCTTGTACCTCTTAAAAATGTTTTCTGTTGTTAAAAGTTTGCTTCAACATGTATCCCAATCAGATTATTGGGAAGCAAATTAGGCCTCTGTAAGACATTTCCACTCTCTCACATTGCAGAAGCTTTTTTTTATTTTTCATCTCTTACATTTTAGATTTTACCTTCAGGTTCATATTTCCACATCATTAATTTCATCTTTTGTAGTGTCAAGTGTACTGTTTAACCTGTCCTTGGAGATATATTTGATTTTAGTGATTGAATTTATTTCCTGAAGCATTGTTTGGTTTTCTCTCAAATCTGCCTAGACTTTTAAAATTGTTATCGCACACATTGTTCATGTGCTTATTTTATTAGTAATGGAAGTATCTATCACATCCATCATTGATCTGATCTATTTATTTTTAGAAATGCCATCTTTTTCTTTAATTATTTTGTATTCTACATCTTATAATGTCTGTTGCTTTTACTACCTCTCATTAAATTGAAGGGTTAAATTGAGGGTGAATTCCTTAAGAAATAATTTTTATTTAACTCAGCTAAGTGTCTTGCCCTGTTAAAATCTCAGCAACTTGAGCCATTCTTTAATTAAAAGTCTTACACTATGAAATGTTTAAATCAGTGCAAGAAGTCACCAAATGTCAACCAAGTGATTATGAATTTTCACAATTATTTTTAGCTAACTTTTTTCTTTTGGAGGGTAACTGGATATGATTCAGAACTATAGATTTTTTTTCCTACTCAGATTCTGGCTAGGAGAGAAGTACTCCTCTGCAGTCTTGTAAATATTTCTTTCATTCCTATTCAAGGATCTGATTTTTATGAGGCAGGTCAACTTTGTATTAATCTAAATTGTTCTCTCCTGTTCATGGTGTGCCCCGTGAGTCACAAATCTCTCAACCATGGAGATTGGCATGCTCCTAGCAGTTGATTAATTCTTTTGTTTCTACACCCTTGTAATTTTTGACCCTTTGTATAGTGCTTAGTTTGTGGGAATCTTTGTTGTACTTATTCTGATATTTTGGCTACTTAGTATCAGGAAGCATTTTTAAACTATCTTGACCCCTACAAAACAACAGAGATACCAGTTCTATGTGTTATTTATTAAAAAAATCAACCACATTAAAAATGGCTTCCATCTCTCTATATAAATATGGAATGCTCAGAGGCAGTTGACAATATTATCTCTGGTGCCAAAGTTTCTGGATTTTTTTCTGATTCTATCACTTTGTTTTATTTTGGATAAGTTGTCTAAATATTTCCTCCTCTGTAAAATGGGATGATGTCTTAGGGGTAGTTCTGAGAAGTAAATGAGTCAATGGACACAGCTGTGCCCATGTGTACAGGCATAGATGCATGTTCATAGGACTTGACTATGGATCAGCATCACCTGCATTGCTGGTGAGTAGTAGGCGCTATGTGGCTTCTGTACAGATCTGAGATATGTAATCCTTTCAGCAGTTCTGATTTGTGTATATGGTTTTTATTTCCATTCTATTTACAAAGGAAATTATTCAAATAAAATGCACAAAGTGGTTGCATGGTAGAGTAAGAACTGGAATCTAAGTTCTTTGTTCCAGAATCTAAACTTGGCATCAGAAGACTTGAGTTCAAGTTTTGGCTTTATCAGTTTACTTCCCTTTAATATTGATATCCAGGGATGGAGAGGAAAAATAATAATTATATACACCACACCTATGTTCTACTTCCTATGTGCCAAGAACTGTTTCAAAAATAGTTAAACTCATTTATCAGAATACCTTTGAGAAAGGTACTGTCATTTCCATCACTCCATTTTATAGATAAGGAAAATGAGAATCAGAGTGTTTCAATAAGTTACACAAGGTAACCAAATAAATAAGTGAAGAAGGATTTGATCCCAGTCTGGTTCCTAAGTCTATATGTTATTATTCTGTATTTTATTGGGGATTAAGTAACAACAAACAGATCACAGAGTTTTTTTAAGTAAAACCCATAAAGCACTGAACATTTTTGTACTCCAGCAACAATTTAAGCTTACAAGATGAATAAATTACAATTTTGATAGTTTAATATTTACTTTTAATTGTGCTATATCTGATAGAAATTGTCAACATTGAGATGATTATTTCATCACCTTTTGTGGAAAAATGAATTTCATCAGAAGGATCACATCTTGACTATCATTTATAAATATTTACTTACTTCATCCTCTTTCATTATAACAATGACTAATCATGCATCATCTAATCTTGATTACATGAGTAATTTAAGGAACATTGAATTATTTTTACATAAGTGAAGGTTTGGATATTCAAGAGAGTTGGAAATTTTTAAAAGAGGCACCTGTGAATATGAAAGATTAGAAATTATATTGTTCATGTTTAAAATTTTTAGGTTTAAGATATATATATATATATAATTATAAAATATATTTAAACTATATATTTACTATATATATTTTATATAATTCGTATATATATAAAATGTATTTGCCTAAACTTCTCAATTCGGTCCCTCTAGTTTCCACGAAATGAAATAGCTGTGCAGATTATTCCCTTGAAGTAAAAACAAAACTTGGGGTGATGTACTTTTTCATATGCCATAACCACCAAATGGGGAGAAATGACTTTGGACATTATTTCAATAGAAATCTCTCTAAAGTCATAAATGGAAATGGTTTTCAAATTGAGATGAATATCTTTTTCAGATGCTTTAGATTGAACAAGTTATCTATAATAGGTGCAATATTTTTTCATTTTAAAAAGATAACAAATTTGAATAACTTACTTGAATGATGTAGATTTCATCTCAGTTACTGTTTGTTTTAACAAATCAATTATAAGGTGTTTAACTGCATAGAACCTCTCAGAAGATTTAAAAACACCTTAAAACTGTGATAAGAGCAGTTTTTAAGTGCCAAGTGGTAGAAAATTGTAGAATGCCAGGAGATTAATTTGTAATATATTTCAAACATAATGGTAAATCAGGCAGTTCATCAAGGACTAGAACTTGCCCTTAATGCTTATTAGAGAAAGAAATTGTTATGAATAAGAGCTGTCTTTTAAAAACAGTTTCTTCAAGGGTTGAAACATATAAACTGAAAACTTGGTAGTCTTCTGTGCTATTTTCTTTGCACTTTCTTATTATTTTCTATTCTCTACCCATCCAAGTTGTGAGTAATCTATTTCCCTAAAATATATGGTTATAGCTATTTTAAGTTATATTTTTATTCTTCTACCAAAATTTAACTTTAAAAAAAATTGAATGGTCACATGATCCAAAGTCATTTTTCTATTAACTTTTAAGTTATTGCTATAGTTTCTGTATCAGAAGCAAAGTGACAGCAAACACTTCTATTTCTCCATATTTGTGTCTATCTGATTATAGAGTTTCAAGAGAAGTTTCTGGCACAAAGATGATATGCATATTAAATTTCAGAGATGTTGTTAACTTTCAATTCTGTAGGCTTATGGCAATTTATAAAAAATACAAACAAATGAAAAGTATGATTTTCTTCTAAAATGTGTTCTAAGAGCAGCTCCAATGTGTATTCATAAACCAAATTTGTATTTCTTATTATATACCTGCTTACATGTTCAATTGTTTTTGAAGAATTTAAGGAATATGAGATTGTATTTTTTTTCAAATTGTGGTCTCTTCTTTGCTATTTAACACTTACTATTGTACAGTTCTACACTAAGGAATTGGGATGTTTTTGTAGATAGGCAGTTCCTGATTATGATTTTGAGAAATTTGTTGGAATGCCACAAAATGCCAACTTTGGTTTTTCAGGGAAAAAATAGTTTATGAGAGACAAACTTTGTATACTAAATAAAGGGTGTTTTTATTATTTAGTACTAATGTTGTTAATGATGATCATGTTTTGATATGAGTACCATGTATGGTTTTGTTTGAAGCATTATGATATACTTTTCATTATGATATTCATTATGCTTTCAAGTATTGGAATTTATAGTTTGCAGTATAGAACGTTATCATAGTTATAGGTCAGTAAATATTTCATAAGTTGTTTAAAAATTTTATGCATAGTTACAAATAAACTGTAAGAATTAAACCTGGACTATATCAAGTATGTTGCATTTACACTAAATAAAAGCCCAAAATTATAATGGTAAATATAGTACCTCATTGGTGTAAGATGGTGTCTCATTGTAGCTTTGATTTGCTTTTCTCTGATGGCTAGAGATGCTAAGCAGTTTTTCATGTGCCTGTTGGCCATTTTTTGTATTTCCTCTTGGGAGAAGTGTCTCTTTAGTTCTTCTCCCCATTTTTTGACTGACCTCTTGTTTTGTTTTTGCTAAAGCAGTGTGGAAGATCCTCAAACTAGTGAAAATGGAACTACCAATTGACCCAGCAATTGCTCTTCTGGGAATCCACCCAAAGGAGACCTCAATGAATGTACAAATGGATACCTGTACCTGGATGTTTATTGCAGCAGTATTTATAATTGTAAGACATGGAAGCAACCCAATTGTCCCCAAACATACAAATGAATGAAAAAGATGTGGTATATATACAAAATGGAATATTACTCATCAAATAAAAATGACAAATTTGATGACTTTATTATAACATGGATGTACCAAGAAGAAATCACATTAGTGCAATGTCAGAAAGAAAATGACAGAATCCAAAGGGTTTCACTAATATATGGGACATAGGAAAAACAAACAAAAGGCCAGAAGGAAAAGTCTGCTAAAACTAAAAAACTAAAAACTAACAAGCTAAAAACCAAACTAAAGTACACAACTCAGGGGTGGGGGGCACAGTTGAGGGAAGGAATGATCGGGGAGGGGAGAGTCCGTGGGACTACAAAGCTGTGATATAAATATAAATATATATATATACATATATAATATTACTAAAAATATATATAGCACATCATATATAAAAAATGCAGAAGTATTGTAAATATTTGGTGGAATTTTAATCCACTATTTTATTTTCCATTGTTTCCAGTATTACAGCTGTGTTTTGCGTAAAGGATCAAATTGTCAAAGCAGATTCATATAACTCTCTCCGAGCTACTGCACAGTTAACACTGCATGTTTTACCTGTTATCATGACTGGAATAATGATTAGTTGTGTTTCTTAAATCCCAGATTTGATTGGCTTCTATTTATTCTTGAGTAAATTTTTATGTTGGATTTTTCTAGAATTTTGCCCATTTTATCTATGTATAGTTTCAAATTCTTTGATAAAATGTTGGTCATGATATTATTTTGCTATATTTGTAAAGTTGACAAATCTATAGTAATAAACCCTTTTTCATTCCTGAAATAATATATTTTGACTTATTTTAAAAATCAGCTTTACAACAGATATATATATTAATAATTTTTTAAAATAATAACTATAATTTTCTGAATTATTCATTATACTTTTTTTCCTATTTCACTATTTTCTACTTCAACCTTTATTATTTCCTTCTACTATCTTCGGGTCTACTTACTATTTTTTCCCAGTAGATTTTGGGGTGACTACTTCTTTAAATTATAGTTCTTTGTTCTTTGAGAACATACATTTGTACTGACAGATTTCCTCAGAATTATCCTTTAGCTGTGTCCCTTGTATTTTCTATGAAATGTTTTTAAACATTTATGTTTTCATTACAATGTATTTTGAGCCATTTGCTGTTTGTTTGTATTTTATACCTAATAAAATGCAGTTTTCAAGGATTTTTTTCTAGCATAATTTCATCTTGTTCAAAGAACCCATAATGAATAATATTGTAGTGCATATATATATATATACACAGTTTAATCTTTCTGCAGTTGGCACTTGAGTACTCATACGTGTGTGATATATACATCTTTTCCAATCAATTTTTGAATTGTCTTTAGATTGAAAAACCCATTCCCTCATTGAACTTGTACAACTTATGTAATTTTAATATAGCATATAATTCATATGTAATATTTAATTTTATATTACTACAGAAAGTTACTTAAACTTTTTATTTACTTTGCAGCTGTTTTGTTAGCTATAAAGTTGATAGTTATGTTTTTCTGATTAACATATACTAAGGATCTGTTCTATTGCTAAATTATTTATGGAAATTGTTATCTTTTGTTTATTTGAAATCAAATATTTTTTATTAAAAAAATGGGAAGAAAAGACACTTGTCCATAGAGAAAATATAAAGGCCAACAGGCACATGAAAAATTGCTCAACATCACTAGCTGTAAGGGAAATGCAAATCAAAACCACAATGAAATACCACCTTACACCAGTAAGAATGGCTCACATCCAAAGAATAGGCAAGTGCTGGCTAGGATGAGGAGAGAAAAGGACACTCCTACACTGCTGGTGGGAATGTAAACTGGTCCAACCACTATGGAAAGCTGTATAGAGGACCCTCAAATTAATGAAAATGGAACTACCTTTTGACCCAGTAGTTACTCTCTTGGGAATCTACCCAAAAGAGACCTCAATGGTTGTACAAAGGGACACCTGTGTGCAGATGTTTATTGCAGCACTATTTATAATTACAAGGACTTGGAAGTATCCTAAATGCCCCCAAACAGATGACTGGGTGAAAAAAAATGTGGTATATATGCACAATGGAATATTACTCATCAATTAAAAATGGCAAATTTGATGATTTTATGATAGCATGAATGTACTTAGAAGAAGTCATATTAGCAGAAACAAGTCAAAAAGAAAAAGACACCAAATGGTTTTACTAATATATAGGATATAGGGAAAAAATAAACAATAGCTATGAGGAAAAGTCAAAACAAGCTAAGCGCCAAACTGAAGCACACAACTTTGGGCAGGGGGGGAAAGGGGGGATTGTGTGAGGGGGGATGAATCCCTGGAATTACAATGATGTGAAATTTATATATAAATAATTTTTTAATAAAATAAAATATTAACAAATGCACCTTAATGTACCTTGATTCTCTTAATTACTAAACCTGATTCTTTGTATTATAAGGAACTATTTCCATTTTTTCTCTCTGATGGTTTGTGCTTGGTCATGTTTCCAGTGCTTTTTTTTTTTTTAATTTTTAGGTAACAGTCACAGGAATTATAATGCGTACATATTTGGGGAAGGAGTCATTATTCATTTTGATTCATTCATCTTTTCTCTATAAGACTTTCCAACTAACTATAGCTCTGCAATTGATCTTGATATCCAATAGAGTATAAGTAAGAAATCTTCTTCAATTAGTGTCTATTATTCTTGGTACTTTACATTATTTTGTAATTGTGATTATCAGTTTGTCAATTTCCACCTGAGTAACTACTGGGATTTTTCTTTTGATTTTAAAGCATACATATGTTGTTTGTTAAGTGTAAAACCTTCATATTTTTATATTCAATAATTTGCTAGGATTTAAAAGGTGCATTAATAATCTAAATGACTATGTCATTCTAAAAAATGATGTTAAAATAGGCTAGTCTTGTACATATAAGAATCGTCAGTACATGCACAATTTATTTTAGAATATTGAAAATATCTGATTCCACCTACATATGTGCCTACTAATTCATTATTAACTTGAAATGGTTCCTTCTAGTAATTTACTTTCATCATCATTTCTACATATTATCTTGCTAAATTTGACTCTCTTTTTCTGAATCTTGGTTTTCTAATGTATTTGTTTCATTTATACTTATTCCTAGCCTTTTCATGTGTGTTTATGATGGATATAAAGATAACCAAAGGTTTTTAACATAGTTGCAAAATAAGAAAAGCCTGATTTATAAAGAGATGATGCAGACTTATTTCTTAGAATTTAAATGCAGTCTTTGCAACTTCACTACCTGCACTAAATATGTTTAGAAAAATCAGGGACTAAAAAATATATTGTATATAACTTCTGTATTGAGTTAATTTTCCTAGAAACAACGAATGAAGAGAGGAGTTTTGTGCATGGAAGAGACTTCAAGGTAGTGTTATTAGACAACATTCAGACTTTAAGGACCAATATTTTGTGAGAAGAAAGGCAAACTTACTTATAATTGCATTATATAACCTCTAAACTATATTCTTCTTAGTAGCCATTTTAAATTGGACTCTTCTGAAAAAATAGTTTTAACTTGATCAAAAGCATGGTACTATTACGTGGGTCATTTTGTTTTCAGAAAGAATATTATTCTAGCAGTAATTTATTGCTATTTCTTTTTCAGACTACGTCCTCCAGAAACATAATTGCAGTCATAATTAGGCATTATACCTAACACTTGGGAAATTAAATGTATGGTCTATTTTCAAAGGTTAACATGTGTATATTTAAACAGTAAATAGCCATTAAGCATTTATTTAGTTCAAGACTTGTTAGGGGACAATTCCAGTAATTTTTAATGTTTCTAATTTCTATTCTCATTATGAAAATATGCTTGAGATTAACCTGTTTTTGACTTAATTTTTTTATGAGCTAAGATTGCCTTATAGCATTGTCTATGATTTAGAAGTATAGGTTCACACTCTCAGGTTTATATGCTCACACTACACCCACCATCAAGGTGCCCTGATTTCTCCCCTATGCTCCTTTGTCCCTCCTCCCTATTTTGGGTTATCCCTCTCTCTTTTCTGCCTATGATAGCTTCATGAATTATTTCTTCCAAAGACACTGACACCAATTATTCCTTCAATGTAAGCTTTCTACAAGCCTATAAGTCTTATAGTTTTGCTTGTTTTCCTTGGAAATTAGTAATTACCTTCATGTTGCTTGTTGGTGCACAATGTATGAGGCATAATCTGTGCTAGTTTTCCAGAGATATAGAAACAATCAGATACCAGTTTGCATATTCCTTTTTAGTATCATTATTAGCTACTTAAAACAAAACAAGGCCTATCTAGAATAAGTTTTATTCCATTAATGATGCGAGTTACAGAGTGGACTTTAGCTAATTTAATTTTATTAATATGTTCAAAGTCATTGAAATTCCTTAGCAAATTGCTGTTTGAGAATGAAAGATCATAATTGTCATTCAGGTTCTAATTATATCTGTTATCTGTAGTAAAATAATCCCTTTTCTTATTATATACAAAGATATCCATCTACCATCTATTGGTTATTAAATCTAAGCTAGTCTTTCAAAGATGGCTACAAGCTTTAGTATTGTATGTTGAAAGTATGTACTCATCTTAAAATTTGGTTCTGGGAAAATTCATGGAGACTCATTTTCTCGCTCCAAACCTATAGATTTATTTAGATAATATTTGAATTTTAGGAATTTAGTTCAGATGTGGAGGGAACATTGGACATTCAGAGGTAGAGGAAAAAAAAATGTTTCCATAGTGAATGTTTAGTATTCGCCATGCTTTATTGGGAAAATTTTATTAGAAATATTTTCCTTCTTTCTCTATGCAAAATAATTCTACCTATCAAAGATCTTTCATGAACACTGTATGTTTCTTTTTTTTTTGGGTGTAGGGGTGGTTGAATCCTTTTAGATTTCATTCCATTATAAACTGTTTTCTGTCTGGTAAAAAAAAATATTTAAAAAGTTTATTTTTTCCACTTGTTAATATGTATTTTGTTACTAAGGTCCCAGCTGAGAATTTGCAAGAGTAAAGGAGAAACACATTCTATAAAAGTATTCTCCCCATCTTGAGTTCTTGAAAAAACTATAGATATGGCTTGGGGCAGCAACAATATTTGCAGAACTTGAAAGGCAAACTCAATATTGATTACCACCTTCATCAAGGAGAGTGAAATCTTTCACTTGCACAAGTTTCTTGAACTTCTTAGATTAGCATTTCACAGTTTAAATGGAAAAAAATTCAAAGCAAATGAAAATAGTAATTGTGTTTACAGGAGAGTTTAAGAAAGAAAATTCATAGAGATGGGTTTATATTTTTAAAGAGTTCCTTCTGAGTGACATCTACTTTAAAAGTGGTGGGGAAAGAGAGAGAAAGATAATTTAATTATATTGGAATAAAGTTCACAGTGTTTTTAATTAAGAGAAATGACTCAAAATGGAAGGGAAAGTTTGGTTTTGGTAGTATCTAAATTATGGATAAAAATAGAAAGTAGGTTGCATTTGTGTTATTAAGTTATTTTTCTGCACTCTTTCTGTATTTATATTATAGTTGTCAGAGTAGGTGCAGGTTTTCAAACAAATAGACCCAGTTAATGTACTTACTGTCTCACTGTTTCTCTTTCAATGCAGGGTTATGACTTACCCTCAGACTTGCATGCTGCACTTTTTTAACTAAGTATATTTCTATCAAAACTGACATTTGTCTATTTGAAAGTGCTTTTTGATTTCTTCAGCAGACTAATTGTATCCCTCAATTCAACATCCATCTGATTGAAGATTTTAAATTAAACTCCAGAAGATTGAACAAGTTATATAGTTATTAAGAAATAGACATGTTACCAGAATATATCAAGAATTTAGCAAAGTGCAAAAGCTCTACCAGGATATAGTATAATCAAGTAAAACTTGCAAATGATTAAAGTCTAAAAAAATCTATATATTTATTTCATTAAGTAGATGTCAATATGACACTTGTTAGTATGTATGAAATGGTGATTTGGGATCTTTCCTAAAGCAACAAATGGTCATTATCCATAGGTGTCTGTGCTATTTCTCTATTGACTGGCAATCTGGTATTTAACTAAACTAGCTTAAACTGAAATGAATTTCAATTGCACAATTTCCTCTGCAAACTTGAGCAGATTGCAATTTTAAAATTCAGTAGGCTGTGGTACTTCAGATATTACCATGCCAAGGGAGGAGACATTTTCAAAACCAATTGTCTTTTAAGAAGAAAAGAAAAAAAGGAGGAAAATTTGAGTTTGCAAACTGCAGACAAAATTGTTTTTCCAAAAATAACAACAGCAACTAAAAATTGAGCCATGCCTTATGAAAGTATGTTGGTATCTTGCTAAATAAATTATAGGCATTTTCAGACAGTTCCTAGAAAATTCTTTTAAGCTAAAGTAATATAGTTTCTATGCAAGATAAGGGGTTTGGTATTTACTGAGTTACTCATTTCAACATTTTCACCCATACCTACTCATTAAAAAACCATATAAAATACCAGTTCCTGGGACTACATATAAAGGGTGAAAACAGATTACTGGCAACAAATAAGATCAGGATGTTCATACCTAGGTTGATGAGAATCATGCATTAGTCACATTACAGGATAACTTTTTTTAAATTTGCAAAACACTATCAATAAATATTTTCCATTGAACATATAGTTATGGATACATGCATGGATATAAATATAAATAGAGAGGTGACAGAACTTGATTGGTTTCTCAATTTTTAATTTTTGCATTTTATTTATAATGAAAGTGCTTCTACTATAAGTATAGGACAGTTTAGACAGCAAATGAATCATCCATGCTCAGGTCTTCAGATGTATTGCTGGAAACATTCTGAGTTTTAAAGTCTGTTGGATCTTTCTTTTACTTTCCGTGATGTCATGAGATCCTAAGATTCAGAAATTGAATGATATATTTTCAGGAGTGAAATTGAATGATATATTTTCATGATTGTATATGTATACCTCTTAAGTTCTCTTCATCCTTTATGTTAGCATTATCATAATATTTTTAAAACATCTATTTCAATGAATGTATTTTTCTTTTTTCCTACTTGACAGTCTTCCTGAAGTCTTTTCAGATTTCTCCAATATAACCAATTCAGATGAGTAGGTGGTGATCAGTGCTGTCCAACTTCTGTGTGTAGCATGCATAAATAAGTGGTGCTCATTAAAAGCTTCACTGCTAGATCACTTGTTAATGAGTCACCGAGAAAAAAAAAAGTAATTCTGTTCCCCAAAACGGTTCCACTGACAGCTCTAGGGAAACTAGAAAGCATTAGCCAATATACATTTAGGAAGGAGAAAGACTATAATATATCTATTTCTTAAGTCACAAATCTATGTCAAGAGTTTACTTGATTATTTAATATTCACCATGTTAAATACTTTGATAGTTAAACAGCGGTTTTTGATTCTTTCCAACATTCTGGTTGGAAATGAAATAAATTTAATCAAATTGTATTTTTATATTGTTCTTCAGACTCAGTGATATAGAAGTTTGAAAACTCTCACTCTTAATTCTGATTTTCTTCTTTTCTGGGGATAAAGTTAATTTTTCAAAATTTATTAAGAAATAATGGCATACTTCCTTGTGTAAGTTTATGAATGCAGCATTTTACATATGTTATAAATTGATTAATTTTTAGGCACTTTTATCTACCTCATGACTGAATATTAGAATCCTTCACTTTTTTTTCTTTTAATATCAAATGCTGAAAGTTAATTGTTCCATTTTATTTGAGAAAAATTCAATTCAGATTGGCAACACCATACAGGAAGTGGTTGGATGTTCTCCAAGAAGAGGAGCTAATGGAAAGGCTGTTGTACAAAAAAAAAAAAAAAAAAGCAGAATGAAGTAAGAAAATGATTTGATTGGCAAAAGCTTAAGTGTTTGTATTATTTGGGGGGGGAGTGAACCCTCTTGGTGCTCTTGGTAATTGGTTTCTCTAGATTTCTTTCTCTTAACATGTACTAATAACAGTAAGGAATTCTCTGAACATTTATGGACATAGATTTTGATTTGCTTACATAAACCACTAAGCATTTAGGTTCTCCTCGGTCTAACACCCTTCTTAATTATGTTATTAGACAAGTAATTTACCTTCCTATCTTTGCCAATTGAACTGGATTTATAATGCCTTTATAAGTGATGATAGTCAAGAATTACTGATGGGATGTTCAGTTCCTGCTCTATGTGGACATTTTAACATATCTACCCCTCCCTGATAAAAACCTACATGACCATAGACATTCATTCTTGTTTCCTTTTTTTTTTAAAAATATGTCAGAAATAATGCTTGGTTTATTCCAACAGTTCTTGAAAAAATAAATCAGAAAATTATCAGGTTTTAGTAGCCAGATGATTAAATATTTAATTCCCTTGCATCTCACTTTTGTCCCTTTTTGAGTTTATATTTTTACCCATGTCTTAGCATGGTGACATCTGTCTTTCAATTGCTGCCACAAGGTATTGGTCAACATTGTGTTGTCGTTTGAGTTACTTAAAATTATAGCTATCCTCCTCTTTATAAGAAAAACAATAAACTTGAAATGCTTAGATATGTCAAAGCATAGCAATGATAGCTTTAACTAGTCAAAAAGTTCAGCACCTTAATTACATTTTCAAGACATCTAAATCAACATGCCTAAAGAGAGAAAACATAACAGTTTTGAACTTATCTGTGTGGAAACAGTGTCCTCAATTATTTTTTCAGTTTTTTTGATGCTAGGTTCTTTGATAAAATCTAAGGTGATTTTACTTCTCTGTCTTTTTTTTTTTTTTTTTTTTTTTTTTTTTTTTTTTTTTTTTTTTTTTGAGACTAGGTCTCGCTATTTTTGCCCGTGGAACCACAGGCTCTCATTGCCTGGGGTACCACAGACTCAAGCAATCCCCAGCCTCAGCTTTCCAGGTAGCTGGCATTACAGGCGAGTGCCACCACGCCCAGCTATTTTTTTGGAACTAGGTCTTGCTACGAGCCCCAGGCGGGACTCGAACCACCTCCTTAGCCCTGGCCGGTTTATAGGCTGAAGCTTACAGGCAGAACCACCATGTCCGGCCACAATTTCATGTCTTAATGAGACATCTGAAATTGTTGTAAGAATTGAAGGGTTTTGGAATCCAAACTTTGACTCCTTACTCGTATATCCTACTGCCAGAATCTCTTCCTTCCAGTAAAAACATAATTTAAAAGCTGCTTATTGCCTAATCAGGTTTGTCTAGGAGCTCATTAGATGATGAATTTGTGTCACAACAGCTGAATTACTAGAGCAAATGAAAAAAAATATTCCTCAACAGTTTAGGAAATTAGCAGAATTAATGATTATAAAACATCAGTTTGTTTTAAAAAATAAACACTATCATTGGTCATTTGTTAATCACAAAATTGTTAAGTAACATAAAATTTAACAATGTTATATCTTTATGTGCTATTTGTTATTTTTAATTTAACAAAGTAAAAACTCTTTACGATAAAACATGTGTGCATGATTTACTGTAAAGGTAATTTTTGCAGCTAAGAAATAATTGGTAGTTTGAAAATGTTAATGGTCTTGTCTCAGCTTCTAAAAGGATGCCAGAATTAAATAGATACCTTTTTAAAAGTCTAAAAGGATGTACTTGATTCTATCAAAAACTGTAAAGAAAACTATTCAATTTGCTCTTCATATTTGAGCTGCTTTTGATTCACAAAGTCATTTAGAAAGGCTAGGACATTCCAACTTCTGATACATACCTGTTTTACACTTGTACTAAAATGCTGAGTCAATTCCTCCTAATCATTTTCCAAAAACATTTTGATTGCATCATTTATTCATTTATCTTTTCACTTATACAATAAAAATATGTTGATTTCTAACTATTTTCTAAAGTTGAGGAAACAGCGGTAAACCAAAAAAAGCCAAGCCCATTTTGCCCTCAAGGACTTTAATTCTAACCAAGGAAAACTTCAGTATACATATAAACACAATAATAATTAAAATAATTTTAGACCACCCTCCCAAAATCACAGGTTTTATACTAGACATAGTGACTTGACTTATTAAGGACTCATTTGAATTGAAACCTGAATGAGAAAACCAACCAATCCTATAAATGTCTGAGAGCTACGGATAGAGGAAGCCATAAGAAATAAACCTCTAAGGCTAAAATAGACTTGATTATAGACTGAAAAGGAGCTCAATGTGAAGCTTTATGAATAAAATGTGAGGTATGGACAGGTAGCAGCTACTAGATAGAAAAAGAACCTTTCTGGACACATAAGGAAGGAGGGCTTTTTGTTTTGTTTTTTTCTAATAATGTCATAATAAGGTTTTTAATTATAAGAAAGATAAGATTTGATTCATATTTTTAGGGGATGATGGATGGAAAATGGACCCAATTTATACTTTAGCTGTCATGATGGTAAATAGACTCATGACTTATATTTTTGAAAAATGTGCTGAAAAGGATGGTTTTTCACAGAATCTTTCATGTTAGATATTAAAAAAACAAAAACAAAAAAGATACTTTAATCAGAAACCTACGTGTTATTTTCTTGCAACTATACTTTTAGTAAGTACCTTCTTATTCCTCTCTATCCTTTCAGGCCTGATTAGGGAGGAGTTCCCACTCAGTGATATACAGAACAGTTGCTCCATATTTTGTGTAAACTCTTCTCATCCTCCACCATCCAACAGGTAATCTAATGGAATATAATTTGTAACTTCAAAGAGTTCATGATCATAATCACAAACATATCACAGGGAACTCTGGTAATGTAGAGAGCTAAGAAATTAACCCCTATGACAAGGCCAGTCTGCTGCAAACCCATGAGGCTTTTGCATCAGCCAGGTATGCTGCATCCTGATTGGCTCTTGCATTAGCCAAGTATGGGCCTGGAACAGAACAGGTAAGGGGCACTCAAAGAAGAGTAAGCCCCTGTCCATAGGAGACCATATATGGTTGCAAACTAGACCATTGGACAGTTAGTATTTGTGGCAAGCATTGATTGGAGATGACCATCCTGGAATGTCTGGAATGTTTATGTCTAATGTATATGAACTTGAGACAAAGCAGCAATAAACGAGACTTGATCAGAAACCTGTCTTGTCTCCATTTCTCGTGTCTCCTTTCCCATCCCCATTCCCACTCCTTCCTCCAGGTCTCCGTTGACGATCCCGCGGGTCGGGATATGGTAAGAGCTCTACCTTAACATGAACAAATTGCTCCAAGGACAGAAAGAAGAGAATATTACTGACTCAGGGAAGTTAAAGACGATTCCACAGATTATCACATTGTGGGATTTTGTTTTCTCAAGGGGATCAGTTAGATTTTTCTCAACATGCCCACATTAGGCTTCTTGGTGTCAGTATTGGTAAGTGGGACTCCGGTCAGTCAAGGCCTTGAAAACCTGTCAGCATTACTTAAAAAATGCAAATAATTTTCAGTCAGGAATAGTGAAGACCCTAGAAGCTAGTAAGAGCTATTATCTTTGTCTCTTCCTTTGCCATCTTTCCTAATAAAATAAGCAATCCCTGCTTCCCCTTTTTTTGACCTAGAAGGCTGTGGTTTAAAGGATCATCCAGTTGTAGGTTATCAGTGAGCATCCCTCTCTGAGAATTGTTTTACTCTCAGAGTAAAAGATAATGTCACCTACTTTTTGTTATGTCAAATCTTCCTCTCTCTCTTTGATGTCCCAAGTCTGTTAACATAGAATCGATATTCATAGCTTATATCATTTTACTTGAGAATTTAGAGATATGTAAAGTCTCCATACATATGTTACTAAATATTTTCTACTAAGATGCTTGAAATTATTTTGTTCATTGATCCAGCATCTTAAGAACTTAAGTGGGATAGGAATATTGTGCCCCCACAAGGTATTTAAGCAAAGCTTAAAGATGACTGAAGGTAGTTCTAAATAGACAAAATTTAACTATAAAAGTATCTCTTTATTATAAATAGCAACAGTACTAAGTGAAGAACATTTAAGTATAAACATATGTGCTTTTAAAATAAAACAAAAAGCATGTGACTTCATCAGAAAATGTGAGTATTTTTATGTCACCATGCAGTACTAGAAAATAAAATTAATGATGCTTGAAGTTGTTAAATAATAGTTATTGTTACTCTCCTATCTTAGGTCTGTAGGTTGCAAAGCAATTAAGTTTTCCAAGCAAGATTAGCAAAAGAAAAAACAAATTTTAATTACATTCACCAAATATAAAATAAGGAATCAGTCCTCAGCTGTTTCCACTGTCTTTATTTAGTCTCTTGAAGGGGGGCAGTACAGACTGAGGAAATGAAAGAACAGAGAATATTGCAATTGAAAGATAAAAGTATTTTATAGAATTTATCTATAGATGCCCCTGGAAATAGACTTTGTAAGTCTCCATTTGGGATAATAAGGCTGTAAGGCTCTCTCCTACCTTCCATCCCACATTTCCTAATTTTAGGGAGATATAATTAGGCAAGTCATCATGTGTCTCAATCAGCACGTCACTGATGCTCATCCAGTGGTGGTCAGACTTTCAACAAAGCCATGATAAAGAAACTGAGCATTACTTTTTGGATCCTTAATGGAGTTTCAGTAAATATTTTTTGAATATGAGGCACCAAATGTGTATTTTTAACAGATAATCTAAGAAAAAAATAAATAAATTGTCTGTAGGAAGACCTTTAGGAGTCTAAACAAATGTGGGTCAGGTGTGTTAAGGGGCTAGCCTATGGAGACATAAGGTGTAAGGATAGATTCAAGACTCATGTTAGTGTAAAAATGACAGTGTTACTGGCTAGTTCAGGTTTATCTTCTGGAATATTCTTATACTTGTAGCCGATGTAGCATTACCTTTGCTTAGATGATCCTCCCTCAATACCTACCCAGAACTTGGAGTTCCCAATAGCAATCGGTCAATATTTGGAGAAAGTGGAAAGGATCAGTATAAAGATGTTGCTATTGGCATTTACTTTTAGGAGTTTGAACTGGGCATAGGGAATTGCAGTATTGGTCCTGGATCAGCACCTTTCTCAGGGCCAATCATTCTGTTGTTGCATTTTGGTGTGCTCACACTATTCTGTGATTACTCAGGCTATTCTGTAAGACATCCAAGAGAATTTCATCTATGTATTTTCTTCAGTTAGAAACTTTATTTCTCAAGCTTCTTTCTTTCATCAAAATATAGCCATTTTCTATCTTCCCTAACATTTTGATTAATCTAAAAAATTAAAATATCTTAACATTCACTGCAATTAGTGAACTTAGGAAAAAATAGTATCTCTGAAGCAATGGAAGTATATTTTGACAAAGATATGAAGGTTGTAAAGATAACCTAATAGAAGATACTCTTTGGAGCAGAATTTTCTATTTTACTATCTACTTGACACTTCATCATGCATTGGGTATAGCACATGCCAATTACTTCTTTCTGAAAAGACTCAGTGGAATAAAACATTGGAGAGAGTCCTGCCATTGTGAGGTGTTGCCATGATTGCCATTTGAAATTCTTAGGAGCTGGGCAAATAGTGCAGTTTAATATTCTATGATCACAGTGCATGATATTTGAAGTACTAGCAAGCCTTACTTTTCCAAAATGTGAAAAATCTCATTGGTCATGATACTGAAATCTCTAAATTATGGAGCTATTGAAGTAGTTGTTTTATATGTTATTAATGGGTATATAATGAATAAATCAATGAAATTATATGATTGATGAGTAAATGTAGTTTTCAGTCATAAAATGAATATTGAAATAATTATGCAAAATATCTTTTCAGAAATAACTGTAGTAGTAAGGCAGTTAGAAGTCATTATATTGATATGAGCATACATAAAGCTTTTTATCCATGCATATGTATGCAGAATGAAATCTCACACTGATTAATATATGTACATAGGCCTTTGTAATCTATATATCTTCTGAAATTCAACCAACAATGCATTTTCAGTATTTAAAGCAATAAGAAACCTATACTCGAAAGGTTTTGATAATGAAAAAGAGAATTAAAAGGTTTCCATTTCTTTAACCTCTTTTTTCCTTAGTTTTTCCATGTTTCACATCTTACAACCTTCTATGAATGTCAAAGATAATTTATGTTAAATTTACAGGATCTTGAAAATGCTTAAATTATTCAAATATAACTTTTGCAGGCACAAAATGTTCATCCTTGCCATTTTATTCTTTATTATTTCAGAATGACTTCCTGCCCTCCTCCCCATAGTGTGGACTTCTCCAGTTGCCTGAACACAAGTGACATCTTTTATGTATAAAGACTAAAGTGAAGTGCCATGAATCATTTCCTTTTTAATGTTTCCCATTGAGCATTTTCTCTCCCTGTCAAATAAAAAACCACATTATTCTCTTTTAGACTTTAGTCTGATGTATTTTCTTTTTGCTTGGAGTAGTTTTCTATTTTACTCACCTTCTGCACTACTTATTGCATCAGTTTTTTTGCTCCATAACTCTTTATACTTACACTATCTTTTTGTAACCTGGCAGTGCTATTCAGTGGAATAAGACATTCAAAATCCCTAAGTATCTGAAAACATGATGATTTATTATTGATGCTATAGAAAGCTTAATAACATATGCTTGTGAGTTTCAGTTTTATAAAATTTAATAAATGTGGTATGAGAAGAAAACATTATAATAGTCAAGGAAAAACCAATACTGCATTGCTTTGTCAATCATATCTATAGTGTGATAGGACAAACACTAGCCCTGCAGTCAGAAAAAGTCATAAGGAAGTTCCTTGATCTTTTACAAATCATTTTATCAGCCTTGCTTTGTTTATGAATTTTCAATGGTATGGTGATGCCTTAAAAAAATCTAACATGGAATTACTGTGTGAACCAGTGATATATTTCCTAAGTATTTATCTAAAAAATATGGAAACACTAGTTCAAAAAGATTTATGTACTCTCATGTTCACAGAAGCATTGTACATAATAGTTGAGACATGGGAACAATCTAAATTCTCACTGATAGATGATTAGATAAAGGAATAGTTTGTGATATATATATATAATGGAATATTGTTCAACTATTAAAAAAGGATGTGATTTTGCATTTGGAAAAAAGATGGGTAGAATTTCAGATACTATGCTAGGTGAAATATCAGAAAATGAAAGAACGTTCTCTCAGATGGTTCCTCTCATATGTGGAATATACATCTACAAATAAACCAACAAATATTAACCTGGTGGAGGGAATAACACTAGAACCTTGGTGGTTTCCAAGGTGAGACTTCTACTACATAGAAGTGAACATGTACCCCTGAGATTTCTATTGTACTGTATATCAATGTTTAGTCAAAAAACTTTATTATTATTATATAAAATGTATGAATTTCAGTAAGATGATAACTATGATCCTTCCCAGTTCATACACTCTCTGTTATATAGTAGATATCTCTAGTAAGTTATTTTAATCTGTGGGAAATACAACTTTTGATATTTTGTTATACGAAAACAACTTCTAAAGCACCAGTTTGTACATTTGGCTCAACAGTCTTACCATAGGATATAAAGTTTTAGACAATATTCTTCTAATGAGTCAGAAATCTTCCCTGGAGTGGTAAGGATAAGTTCAGTGACATATAATGCTTATTAAAGAATATTGTATGCATTTCAAAGAAACAAAAGCTATTGGAAAGAATATTGCCCCATTCTCCCACTTCATTTTTCAGAAAACTTTAATTCTGTAATTAAATCTGAGTTAACATAAATTTTGATCCTTACAAAGAATTTTTTTATAACAATTCATTGCCACCCAGCCTGGATAATGCTGTAAGACATTAATGTAATATATCCCTTTATATTCAAATTGGCTAATCTCTTTATTTTGCATAATGAGCATTTATATAAACAATTTGGATAGAAAAAAGTATCACAAACTCTATCTAGTTCTTTTAGTATTTTGAAAATCAGGGGTCAGGTTTCAAGAGTTTGATGTGAAGAAGGAATTATTTATACTTTGGGAAGCAAAATTTCTTAGTGAAAAGGATATGAGAATTGAAGTTTGGAGAGCTGGTTTCACTTAAAGTCCTTTCTCTGCCATTTGCTATCTCAATAAGCTTGTACAGAGATTGACATTGACATCATATGTTGGGGTTGGTAAGCAGGATGGACGGACAAACGGACAGATGGGCAGGCAGGTGGGCGGGCGGGCGGATGGGTAGATGGATGGCTAGATAGACAGATGACTCAGTTGTAAGTAACAGAGACCATCTCTAGATAATTAAATTAAATACGGTTTACCTAAGTCTGGAGAGACAGAATAGACTGAAACCAGTGTCACTTTTAAAAGTCTGTCAAGCAAGAAAAACAAACTTTTTCAAAACTGGGACAGCTACAGGTATTAGACACAAGATATAATCAGGTACTTCCACCTTTTTTCATTGGGATAAATCAAAACTAAATATTCTCCACCTTTTCCTCAGCTGCTCAAGATTTAAAAGGCTCTTGAAGGGAAAATTGATCAGATTATGACAAATTTAGGGCACATATTTATTTGACCAAGAAGAGAGAAGATCTGGTCTTTTTCGAGATCTGCAGTATCATGTATTCATCCCCTCTAGATGGCCAAAATAGTAGAAATTTCTCAAAAGGAAACTCAGGTGCTCTAAAGTATTAGACAAGGATCCCAAGCAGATAGAATTAAAAGGTGTTAACTGCAAAAAATGAAAAACAATTTAACCTCCTTATTTATCATTTTATCTTCAAATGAGCTATTCAGAATAATTATTAGAGTGCCTTATTTTATTTTTAACCTTGAAGTTCTATAAATTCTACTGTAAATTTTATATAGTTATTCTTATTTACTTTCACCAATGATTATATTATATAAAAAGATAATATTTTTCATTTTTTTATTTTTTAAATTTTTGTTTATTTTTTAACTTTTATTGTTTATACACTGTATCTAAATACATATATATATATATATATATATTGCATCATTGCTTACCCAGATGCTTTCCCATCACCTTACCACCCATGCATCGTCTTAGTCTTTTGTGCCCTTCCCTGCCCCCAGTCTCACCCTCCTCCCTCTCTCTTGTTCTATGCTTTAGTTCTGTTGGTAGTTTACATTTTTTCTTAAGCATTTGTTTATTTGTTTTTCCTATATCCCTCAAATGAATGAGACCTCCCATATTTCTCTTTTTCTTTCTGGCTTGTTTCCTTCTAGTTCCATTCATGTTGTTGCAAATGACATGTTTGTACTATTTGATTGATGCATAATATTCCATTATATAAATATACCTACCACATCTTTTTCAGCCATTTATCAGTTTTGCAGCATTTGGGTTATTTCCACATCTTGGCTTTTGTAATTAGTGCTTCAATAATCATGGAGTATAGGTGTCCTTATGAATGAGTGATTTTTTTTGTCCTTTGCGTAAATTCCCAGCAGTGAGATTGCTGGGTGGAATGGTAGTTCCACTTTCAGTTGTTTGAGATTCCTCTACATAGCTGTCCATAGTGACTGGACCAGTTTGCATTCCCACCAGCTGTGTAAGAGTGTTCCTTTTTCTGCACATCCACATTAACTTGTTGTTGCCTGTTTTTTGTTTGTTTGTTTGTTTCCTTGCTTGTTTTTTATGAGCCATTCTTAGTGGAGTAAGATGGTATCTCAGTGTGGTTTTGATTTGGATTTCCATGATTATTGGTGATGTGGAGCATTCTTTCATATTGCCTATTAGCCATCTACATTTCCTCTTTGGAGAAGTGTCTTTTTAGTTCTTTCCCCCATTTTTTGACTGGGCTTTTTGCTTTGTTTTTGTTAAGTTGTTTGAGCTCTTTGTGTATCTTTGTTATCAGACCCTTGTCAGTTGAATGAAGGGCAAAATTTTTCTCAGTCAGTTGGGTTTCTTTTTGTTTTGTATATTGTTTCTTTTGTTATACAGAAGGTTTTGGGTTTGATGTAGTCCCAGCCGTTAATGTTTTTCTTCATCTTTTTGCCAGCTGTTGGTGTGTCCAGAAATGGATTTATGAAGTATAATTCATGGAGGGTTTTGCCCAGGTTTTTCTCTAAGTATTTTATGATTTCAGGTCTTAAATCCAAGTCTTACCTATTTTGAGTTGATTTTTTTACAAGTTGTGAGGATGTTATGTTTTGTTTTGTTTTTGCATGTTGTGGTCCAGTTTTCCCAGTACCATTTAATGAAGAGGCTGTTTTTGTTCTAGTGCACTTTTTTGCCCCTTTGTCAAAGATTAATTGGCGATATATGTGTGGTTTTATTTATGGGCGCTTGGTTCTGATCCATTGGTCTGTCTGTTTTTGTAACAGTACCATGGTTGTTTTAATTATTATGGCTTTATAGTACAGTTTGAAGTCTGGGGCTGTAATATTTCCATTCTCTCTTCTGTTGATCAAGAGTGTTTTGACTCTTGGGGTCTTTCTTTGTTCCATATGAATTTCAGTAATTTTTGTTCTATCTCTTTGAAAAATGTTTTTTGGATTTTTATTGGAATTGCATTGAATTTGTAGGTTGCTTTAGGTAGTATGATCATTTTGATAATGTTAGTTCTTCCAATTATGAGCAGGGAAGATCTTTCCAATTTTTAATATCTTCTATTTCTTTTAAGAATGTCTTATAGCTTTCTTTGTATAGATCTTTCATGTCCTTTGTTAGGTTTATTCCCAAGTGTTTAATTTTCTTTGCTGCAATGGTAAATAGAGTGGTTTTTAAAAATTTCTTCTTCTCACTTTTTTTTGCATATATGAACACTATTGATTTTTGTGTTTTTTTATATTTTGTACCAGCAACCTTACTGAGTTATTATTTCAATTAGTTTCTCTGTGGAATTTTTTGGATTCTCTACACAGAATATTATATCATCTGCATATAATGATAGCTTTATTTCTTTTTTCCCCTATTTGAATTCCTTTTATGTTTCTCTCTTGTTTTATTGTGCTAGCTAGGTCTCCCAGTGCTATGTTGAAAAGGAGTGATGAGAGTGGGCATCTTTGCCTGGTTCCAGATCTTAATTGAAATGATTTCAGCTTTTCCCCATTGAAGATATTTGCTGTGGTTTGTCATATATAGTTTTTCTTATGTTAAATGTCATATATATTTTTCTTATGTTAGTTTTTCTTGTGTTCTTTTTATCCCCAATTTTTCAAGAGCTTTAATCATGAATGGGTGTTGAACTTTGTTGAATGCTTTCTCTGCATCTATTGATATGATCATATGGTTTTCTTCTTTTTGATGTGATGGATTATGTTGAATGATTTTCAGATGTTGAACCATCCCTGTGTCCCTGGAATAATCCCTTTTTGTTGTGGTGGATAATCTTCTATATATATTGTTGGATTTGATTCGCAACGATGCTGTTTAGAATTTTTGCATTGGTGTTCATTATTTATATTGGCCTGTAGTTTTCTTTCTTTGGGTTGTCTCTGCTTGGTTTGTTATTAGTGTAGTATTTCCTTCATACAAAGTATTGGGTAGTTTTCCACCTTTCTCAATTTTTTGGAAGATTTTTTGTAATACAGGTGCTATTTTCCTCTTAAACGTTTGGTAGAATTCATTTGTGAACCCATCTGGCCCTGGACTTTTATTTTTAAGGAAAGTCCTGATGACTGCTTCAATTTCACTGCCTGCAATTGGTTTGTTTAAATCCTCTGTTTCATCTTTGTTCAATTTTGGTTGATTGTATTGGTCTAAGAATTTGTCCATCTCTTCCAGGTTGCTGTATTTGTTTGTATATAGATGTTCATAGTAATCGCTAATTATTTTTGGGATTTCTGTTGTGTCTATTGCAATTTCTCCTTTTCCATTTGTGATTCTATTTATTTGCATTTGCTCCCTTCTTCTAAGATTTGCTAGGGATTTGTCAACTTTATGTATCTATTCAAAACCAGCTTTTGGTTTTGTTTATTTTCTCAATTTTTTGTTTGTTTGTTTCCAGGTCATTTACTTGTGCTTTGATTTTTATTATTTCTTGTCTTCTGCTGGAATTTGGTGTTTTTTGTTGTTCTTTTTCTAATTCTTTAAGCTTGGAGATTAAATTATTTCTTTGGATTGTTTCTAACTTTTTGAGATGTGCCTGTATTGCTATGAACTTTCCTCTTAATACTGCCTTTTCTGAATCCCATACGTTTTGCAATGTTTTATCATCTTTGTTATTTTTTTCAATGAAAGTTTTAACGTCTTTTTTGATTTCCTCCTATATCCATTATCTTCCAGTATCCTGTTGTTCAGTCTTCATGTACTGTACCCTCTTTTTATTTTCTTTTCATTGTTTACTTCCAGTTTGCTACCTTTATGATCAGAGAAAACAGTTGTTATTATTTTGATGTTCATGCATTTGTTTTTGTTTGCTTTATGGACTAGTATTTGGTTGATTTTGGAGAATGATCCATGTGCATTTGAAAAGAAGGTATTCCTTTCCCTAGGGGCGCAATGTCCTATAGATATCTAGCAAGTCCATTTGATCTAGATCTTTCTTTACGGCCTTTGAGTTCCCTTGTGCATTTTCTGTTTCATAGACCTGTCCGTTGGTGAGAGTGGAATGTTAAAGTCTGTATACATATGTTCTTGTCAATATTTGTTTTCAGTTCTACTTGTAGTTGTTTTATGAATCTCGGTGCTCCCACGTTTGGTGAATATATGTTTATAATTATAATGGCTTTCTGTTGAATTGATCACTTTATCATTAGTTAATAATCTTCTTGGTCTTTTGTTACTTTTTTAAATTCAAAACGTGTTTCATCTGTTATAAATGGCTACCTCTGCCTTCTTTTGGGGTCCATTAGTTTGAATGATTGTTTTCCATACCTTTATTCTCAGTCTGTGCTTATCTTTGGAGTTCAAATGTGTTTCCTGGAAGCAGCAGAATGTTGGCTTCTGTTTTTTTGATCCAGTCTGCTCTTCTGTTTCTTTTGATTATTGAGTTTAGATCATTAACATTAAGGGTGATTATTGATAGTTGAGATTCTAGAGTTGATTTTTTGATGGTCACTTTTAGTTTCTTATTTCCTTCTTTGTTTTGTTTTTCCTGTTTATTCTTCTGTTGGTTTTGATCGTAGGGCTTCTTGTAAGATTTACTGAAGTGGTTGCTTAGTGATAGCAAATTTCTGGAGGCTTTGCTTGTCTGAGAAGATTTTTATTCTTCCTTCTTAGGAAAAGAATAGCTTTTCAGGGTAGAGATTTCTTGGTTGGCATTTTCTGTCTGTAGTTTTTTGAAGATGTGGGCCCATGCTCTTCTTGCTAGGAGTGTCTCTTCAGAGAAATCTGAGGTCAGTCAAATAGGTTTTTCTTTGTACATTACTGGTTTATTTTCTCTGGTCATCTTCATTATTCTCTCCTTGTCTTGGACTCTTGGAAGTTTTCTGATGATATGTCTTGCTGTAGTTTTTCTTTTGTTGATGTAGTTTGGTGTTCTTTTCACTTCCAGTATGTCTATCTTTATTTCTTCAGATTTGAAAATTCTCATTATTTTTTCCTTAGTCTTTTGGTTCCCATGTCTCTCTCTTATTCTTCTGGAATTCCAATTATTCTTATATTTCCTTTCAAGGAATTGGACAGATCTCTGAGATCTTTATTCTTCTTGCTTTGTATCTCTCTTTCTTTTTTTTTTTTTTCTTTGTCCTCTCTGTATTGGTGTTCTTGAAGATAGCGATTTGTTCTTCTACTTCATTTGGTCTGCTTTCATGGCTTTCCCCTGCATTGTTGAGCTCCTCTGTTGTTTCCTTTATACCCTGGGTCATTTTCTTTTCTTTTATATGTATTCAAACTCATTCTTCAGTTCATCAATTATTTTATTCTTATTGGTGCTTTAATTTTCTTTCTTAATTTTTTCTATTCTTTTAACTCCTTCACTGTTTCTGTCATGCTATTTTCTTTGCATTTTTCTAATTATTTTCCTTAGCTCTTTGTATATTGTATCATGCAGAATTTCAGTTCTTTGTCTGGGACATGGGGCATTTCTTCAATGTCATATTTGTTGGTTTCTAGAGGTTTTCTTTACTTTGGTGGTATATTTGTTTCCACTGGGTTTGCTTGGGTATTTGTTTTTTTCCCTCTTTCCTGTGTTTGCTTTTGGGTTTCCTCTATGCATTGAGTAACTATGGTTCTGGTATTGGCTGGCATGTTAATTAGAGTCTTCTAGCAGTTTATAGTTAATTCTACCTGTGTGTCTATGCTGCAGTGGTAAATAATTTTCTTGTTTCCATTGATTGTTTTGGATGGGGAGTTCCTTTTCTGTCAGAAAGAGAATGATGAGTAGGTGTGGTTTCTATTGTAGAATTTGTCTTCTTTTCTCGTTATTACTCTCCCTTTAGGCTGGTGGGTCTAATATGCTTTCCTGTGTTCCCCGAAGAGGGGATTTGACTAACTGGATTTAGCACTTTTCCTTTGCTTCTTTTAGGCAGGGGAGTTTTAGAGCCCTTGTTTACTCAGTGTCTGTTGGCCCTGATGTTTCTGGCCTGTGTGGCGGTTGTTGGACTGCTGACCAGGCTTCCTTGCCCCTAGGCCTGAGGGCTTGAGACTGGAGTGTCTGGAGCTCTTTTAGCTGGCTAAGCAGCCTGTAATCCTGAGTCCTTATGCTGGAAACCACTACTGAGTCTTTGCTTCAAAGCTCGTCAGGTCACAGTCTTTCCTTATGGGTAATGGAGGGCCCTTTCCTTATCTGAAGTCAGATTGCCCAGGCAACAGAAACTGGATCAGAGCTGGGGCTGAGGGAACCCCCTGACTGACTGTTTCTGGGCCTTGCTCATCTGTCTGCAAACTTGACTCCTAGATAAAATAAATGCGATTGAATAAAAAGATTATAATTATTTCCTAGAAACTTTAAAAGAGTAGAGAACTTTTAAATGATTTATGCAAGTTGCATAAGGTCGTATAGTTGGTAGGAATGTTTCCCAGGGGTTCTATAGTTTTCGAGATTACATTCTTGATGCAGACAAGAAAATATAGCAAAAAATGATTTAATTGTACTTTTATATTCTTATCTCTTAATGGTAGCTCCCTGTTGTAGTCAACATAGCATACCTAGTAAGAAAATGAAGTTTAGATTGGGTTTCACTCCATTTACATCATGATGTGCTGTACAACCTTGTACAATTTCTTTAATATTTTTTGGCCATATTTTTGCTTATATGGAAAATAGAGATAACCATAGTTATGTGTTTACTTCATAGGGTTGCTATGAGGATGGTTTAAATTAGTATTTGTAAACCTATGCAAATATACTATGAATACTTAAAATATGTTTAAATATCATTCTTCTAAATGTAGCATCTCACAAATTCTCTCTGATACACACACATACCCATAAATTTATTTCTTTGGTGCACTGTTTGCCTATGTTAAACCACATTTATTAGATGAAGGATAATGGTAAATGAAAATTCATTGGATATATAAATAAACAAAAACTTCTTTCCAAATTTGATTTATAGTGCTATTTTCCTATTGTAATTGCTGTAGATAGAAATTATGTATTTACAAAATCTAATGAAACTGATACTAATCTAATACTATTTGACATCCAACACTAGTAGTTATTAAATATATATACAAAATGCTTAAATTTGTCAATTGATAATGAGAGAGTAGAGTCATATGAGTATTGTTTTATTTAAAATTATCAACTATATCAGAAGTGATCCATAGTATATAGTTCTCCAGTAAAAAAAAAAAAAGATATTGAAATATTCTTGTAACACTGTGGAATCAAATGTCATTCAGGTGATATAAATGTCAAAACATTTTGATGATAAAGTAATTTTATTCAAAAATGATTGTAAGAAATAATATTTCACCAACTTTTTTTCTTTTTGCTTTATTTTGCTTTGCCTCCCCCAGTTATTTACCAATTGTTGTCACTTGTTCATTTGACAGTCATGTTAGACAGTTTGATAGCACATATTTATTCAGAAGTCACAAGAAAGTGAGATTGTACATATAATACAGCAAGGGGCAGAATTAATCATCCAGAAGCCCATAATTAAAGACTATGGTTTACGTGTAAATCATCTTGACTAGGATGGCACAATTTTCTGGATAGTACTCTAGTAAGACAGTCACAAAAATTACCAAATCATTGTTTGGTGTAAAGGAAGGAGGCAAGGACAACTTCTTAAAATGATGATTTTTGCTTGATGAATACAGAGGCTTAGTCATAGGTTTCCTGAAATGTATGTTATAATTTTAAAATGTTGCTCAATAACTATTTATAAAACTGATGAACTCATTAGATTCTTGTATTTTAAATATAGTAATAAAAGGTAAATTTTCTTATGATATGAAACCTGGTACTTTTTAAATGTTTGACCTCTCGCAATAAAAAATGGGGCACAATAATAAGACAGTCCTTATTCTTGTGACAATTTTACTTGATAAAGAGTGAGGAAGTCTTTTCCCTATCAGCTGAAACCATATACATGATAATTAGAGTTAGTAGTGGTCTTTATCAATATTTTTTATTTATATATAAATTTCACAACATTGTAATTAATATGTTTGATTTGCTTGGTAAAAATGAATATTTCTGGTTATCAATTCCAAAGATTGTAATTTGGTAAATATTAAAAAGCTTCCTTAGGTGATTCTGATGTTCAAGGGCCGCATTGAACAGTATCATAGCAAGCAGGTGCTCATATCAGACATTTTTCTTGACTTCTCAATCCCAGAGGTAATTATAATTGTGTAGATGACCCCTAGCTGAGATGTAGCTTTTACTTGGGTCCCACTTATGGGAAAAATCCATCTTGTTAACAGGGTTTTGACTGTAATAGCAGGGAGCATTCTCTTCAGGCATCTTTGCCCAAACATGACAGCAAGTACTTTAAGTGATGCTTCTTTGCACTACCCATGACCTGTGAAACTGCTATTACTGTCAGTGAATGAACGGAAGAAATGAAATGAACTTGGAAAGGAGAAACCCCTTACCTTTAGCCACCAGCATTTTTCTTATGATGAGACAGTCTGTCAGTGACTGTACTTGTTACTTCAGTGTAAATAGCAGTGTACTTGTTCACTCACAAATGATGTGCAAAGGAGAGAAGATCAATTAACTTGTATTTTTGTACACCCAATCTTTAGAGGAAAAGTGCACTAACTCTATTTCTTATATGACTACTTTTCTAAGAACATTTAAAGTTGACTGTTTATAGTCCCCATCTTTTTACTTTTATTTGTACCACCATTATCATTCAGCTACACTCCTCAGGTGCCTCAACATTGACATTAGGATGATGCACCTCACTGATTTAGTCTCTGTTTCCATAGAAAATGGACATGCACAAGTTTAATAATTATCTTTGATATGCTATTAAAAGCTTGGTGGAAACATACAGACTACTTTTTAACAACACATAAGAATGATATGTCACATTATAGACCAAAATAGTTAATGACATAACGCAATTAATGGTCTGTATTAGAACTACTATGGTAAGGCTTTTCATACTTTTACAGACCTTGAAATTGTATTATTATACCACATCCCTTTCTAGCTTTTCATACTATTTTCTGTATAAAACATCATACTAAAATGTTTTTGTAGAAAGATCATTCTAAATTCAGAGACCTATGTTTAAATCATGACTCCTTCTGTTGCTAGTAAGTACTTATCTTATAGGAAATAGGACTCTGCTTCATGGGATTATTGTGATCTCAAGCACTGATAAACCGAAAGTAATAATTGAGTTTCACTGAATCTAGGTTTTCCTTTCTTATGTGTTAGAGCTGGAAAATGAGCTTCTTCCCGATACTTTAATGCAGACATATTGATGTTGTAGAGTCTACTCTTGCTGGCTGTAAATCATTCCTCCATAAAAAGACATGTGACAGCAAGGACTCTGTAGTGACTTTGATGCTATGGGATTGGCATAAATAAGACAAACGACAGTCTATATATAGTCATATGTACTTTAAATATTCATATTTTGCAGTTCTTTAAATATTACTAGACTCAGACATTATTTTCTCTTTGGAATTTGTTCTGATTCTTCTTTCTAGTGAGATTTTGCACCATACACAATAACATTTACAGTGATGGTAATAAAATTAGATTATAACTGAGTAATACAATAAATGGCCAATGCTATAAATACTAAAATAATAATAATAAGCAGATATCATGTTTATTTTTAACTACTTTTACTCAGGGTGGTGATATTTACACACACACACACAAAAACTACAGTGTTTTGTTTTCAGAAGGATCCATATAATATAATATATGGATATATATATATCCATATAATTTATGGATATATATATAATATATATATCCATATAATTTTTTTATCTGCAGTAATTTTTCATAGAGGCCTACAAAACAAACATTGGGTAAAACAGTAGGTAAATGTCATCAGTAATAAATTCTTGACAAATATAGAAGCAAATTTAATTGAACATGATTTTAATAACATCTATTTAATATTACCTAATGATATTTATTTACAATAAGTACTCATCATTCAGCAAAAATTATCTTGAGACATTAAGAAAATGTGATATATATATGCATCTTTTTGTTTCAAATAATTGTATACAAATAAATTCTTATAGCAATGAATGAAGGATGAAAAGCACTATGCTTAAATAGGATTCCGTGATTACCCATTAGTTAAGGTTTTAGAATGGGTAATTTTATGTGTGTTGGTAACATCAGTGCTCTCAGAGTGACAATAAAATCAGACTTTTTAGAGACCTGCTGAACATGTAAAAACCCACACGTGTTAGAAAAGTGGTAAAGGCTTTCACTTTAATTTTTCAGCTACAAACATTTCTAATGACATTTGTTTTTAAGTTTCTCAGCTATCCATCTACTTTCCACTACTAACATGAGATAGTTTTTTTTTTTTCTTTTATTTTAGGTCAATCTATGCCAATTGATATCTACCTCAAGTGTGTCTCACCTCCATTTCTCATTAGATTATGAATTGTTCAGTCACTTATTGTTGACTTTACCACTTTTGTATTCTCTACTAAAAATGTAGTTGACCTATCTGTGTCTCCTGGAATTTACCATTTTACTGCACTAACCCTTCAATCTCATGGCCTGAGATTTCTCTAGTGGCTTTACTGTTGTGCTCTCATAATGCACACGAGGAGATCCTAGAGGATTAATCACCTTTTATACTGACCTGGATCAATCATCAACTGTTGATATTAAAAAGCTGTCATGTATTCACTTGCCACACAAATGAAATCACTATAAGACACTTGCTCTGTAGTTCTACCCAGAGCTCACCACATGATTGCATTCTAGAGGCCCATAGCAGTAACCAGTTTAAAATGCACTTTTTCTGGCTGCCATCCTTTCCCTGACTCATTTCCTCACAACCCTGTTCAGGTGTTTACAGAGATCAATTCCCAGAAAAACAACATGTGACCAAACCCTTGTCTTAAGTTTGCTTTTAGAGGAATACAAAAGTAAACCCTGCAAGCAACTGTCTATCACATAACCAGAACTTTGTAAGATTGAATTAATAACTGAATACAATTAATAACCACACATCTTTACATGTTTCTTGAATCTCTATGTTGTTAGCTTGCCTTTTAAAGTTTGCAATGAATCATCTTCTACTGTCATTATATTTCTGTATTACACATAATCCAGAATCATGTCTACATGTAAAAAACTTAAATTAGTTTTGCTCTCAATTGCTTCACCTTGTCAGTGCAACTTCTTCCATATGAAATGTTTCTAGATTTTGAAAGTTCCATGGAAAAATAAAACATGTAGAGAGTGTTGATATGCAGAAATGGTTCACAAATAGCAGAAATTAAGATCGGGATGATATTTTTCAAAGTGGATCATAATGACAATTATGTCCTTGATGTAAAAATGTTTCTGTGCTGGGCTTCTTATAAAAATGAAGCTTGGTTAAAGCTTCTGGACTAGGGACATGTTTCTTTGGAATCACTTCTGATTTCTCATAACTGAGCCACCATGCCTTGTATTCCTTGTGATCATTCTCTCTCTTAATTCTCAGTAATTGCAAAAATAGTCTGGTACCATGTTAAATTTTAGCATTTGCACATGCTTTTCTCTCTGTCCTCCACATTCCAGCAGAGGGAGCAGTATGTTATTCAGAAAACCTAAGCCACCTACATTCATACCTGAGTTTTAAACTGTGTGAGATAAACAGTGATATAATTTTTAGGGATTTTACCCCTGATATGAAAAGAAGAGTAAGTATTAGTGAAAATAGGAAGAGAAAAAGAAAATATTAATTAAATTATTAGTTAAAATGGAAGGGTCAGTTTTTGGCAAAAATTTAGCAAGTGGACATTACATAACTCCATATGAATCTCCTTCATAATTGGTTCTTTTTACTGGTGCATTAAAAATTCCTTTGAAAAATGAAATGGAATTCAAAAGAAGGGTATGACACTGAGGCATTATAGCTTATATATTTATCTTCATACAGGATTCTCAATTAAAAACAGTGAATGTGATGTCAACAAACAAGGATCTTGAGCTCACATATCAGATGAGTAGTCTCAGTTTCTGATTCTATTACATTCTAGCTCTATGGCATTATTCAAATGATGCCACACCTCTAACTCTCACATTCATCACATTAAAAATGAGAATAATAAATACTTCATAGTAGAACTGTATTAAATTATATAATACCTCTAAAGAGCTTAGAATAAACAGAGATATCTTAATAAATAAATTTTAACCCTTGTTATTAAATTGAATTATCTAAGAATAAAGTTAATAATAAGTTCAGGATATGTACAGGTAAAATAAAGAAAGGAAAAAGAAAATTCTTCCTGCACAAGACAGAAATTCTAGGGAGAGGAGAGATGAAATTGTGGGTTTTGAATTTTTGAGACCATCTAGCATGTTCACTGGTACTTGGCACCTGAAAGTTGAGGTGGGAAGGTAAGAAGCATGATATCTAATTTAAACACTGTTTTCTCTATATATTAGTTGACTTGATTTTGCCAAGAAATTTTTTTTACACTAGGACTAAATATTTCAAAAAGGGGATGAATAGCTAAACTCAATGAAAAACAGGACAACTTTAAAATGTGAAAAACAGAAATAGTTAGACATATAAGTACTTGACATCAAAGGCTGCAAGGAGTAAAGGTTGACTGAACTTCCCTCTTATATGAAGCATTTTAACTTCAGCTCTGTTTAATGATGGACCAGTTTTTGGATTTCATTTCTTTTCTTGCTTCTACCTTAAGAGTCATACCTGCATCCTTTCTCCTTTGCTACCTTTCAAGAGCAACAACACTCTGTCTTAAAATTTTCAGTTTCATGAAAACAGAGACCACTGCTAAAATAATCTGCATCCTTTGTTGTCTGATTCCCACCCCCCCTTCATTTTCCTTGGATTTCATTCCTTCCCTAAAAATCAATTCTATTACATTCCATAGTCCACTGCATTTCACCTGTATGTCTGCTTCCAACCCCCAATCCCATGCATGTGTATCAGAGGGATGTTGCTGTGGCAACCTTCCGTGAGGAAGCTGCCGAGCTGTTCTATTGCTATATATTAAAGAAAGATTATAGCAGAGGGAATCATTTTTAAAATAGAAGAGATTTAACCAAATTTATATCTAAAAATTAAAAAGCACAGAACTCAGAGTGTAAAAATATTCTGTAATTGAGTTACTCTTTTACAAATATTATTAGTGTTATTACTCTTTGTACTCATTTATACCTTGGGTTTTAGAAAACCTCTTCTAATTTTTTCCCCTTTTTACCCTAGAGCACACTGCAAATTGGCATCTGGTACAATTGTTCTCGAGTGTATTTCTCAATATGTTCTATAATAAGTGTCTCTCTTTATTCTCTTTGGTTTTCAATAACTATTAGCTTATAATTTTCGTTTTCCTCCTCTGAATTACTCTTTGTGAAACAAAACTCCCATCTACTGAAGGTGAATTGGCTCTTCTCTTAGATGAATTCATCATGTCCCAGAGCATCATGAACTCGGTGTATAAGGGAAATGCTATCATTTCTAAATGTGACTCTTAGAGAAAATCGAGAAATAAGGAAAATGGGAAGTAACATCTGGCTTTTTATTTCTATCCTTTCTTCCTTTCTTTTGTTTCTCTAGTTTCTGAATATGAACAGATATTCAATTCAAGTTTCAGTAGCTTTCTGTTGTTGTTCTATTCAGGTCCTCAAAGTATTGGAAGATTGGATTGCACCCATCATCCTGATTTGTGCTTTGATTGTGGAGATTTCCACTTCAAGGAGAAATCTACTTCAAAGAAGACTATGGCCAATAAACACATAACTGCCACACAACTAGTTAGAGAGCCAACCCCCCAACTGGCTTGCATTTCCCCCCCCCAGATTTCTTTGTTTTAGAGAGTTTAGTTGATCATTTTACCTGCTTAGTTTTACTCTTCCAGTGTTTTAAATTCCGGCTCTTATGTTTTATATTCACTAAAGAAGAATGGACTACAAAATTCTAGGCCATTATTCTCAACTCAAGCTCATCTTCTCCTTTTTTACCTGTGACCTCATGTGTGTTCCTGGGTAGGTCCTGTGATTCAGTGTCTGTGAATAATAAAATTCAGTGCTTCACTTCTCCCCCTAGATTTATTAATACTATTGTTGAGGACATTTTTATAAAAACTGGATCCAATTACAACATTTGTACAAACAGATTAAAACTGGAACAAAATAAATTGGAAGAACCATCTGCCTAACACACACATCAAGAAATGTTTGACCAGCTATCTGGGCCTCCTCTGGCCATCACAAGTCTACTCCTTGTTCAACTGGCACTCCTATCCATCTCCTTAAGTCATATATAATCTCCAAATGAAGAGATCAACAAGGTAATACCTGACTATCATGATTCAACTGATACATTATACATCAAAAAACAAATATTATACCACAAAAAAACATACAAAAATGTAATTGCTTCCATAAAAGAGCAATTAAAGTTCCTAAGTGACATTTACTCTTATTGATATCCTAACTTATATATAATTTAAAATTAATAATACCTAATTCTATGGTATAATTAATGCATCTTATATTACATGATAAGTGAGTGAGAGAGGATACACAGAAAGCTTCAAACATATTAAAGCGTTCATAACAAGAAAAGGAGTTCATCATCATGGCAACTATAGCATTTGATTCCATAACAGGTCATGGGATGATAGCTGTTATTTATAATTGCCTTCCACTATTCACAACCCACCCTCCTTTTTCTTTAGCAAACACTTCTGCTGATCATTGACTTTTTATAAGAGAGAGCAACCTTAATTTTATTCATTTCTGAGGGCTTCAGGTCATGACTAGTTCTGTCTGAGTTGGGTAGATGTACTTTACCATTAACCTTAATGCAAGGCATGGTGATACTAGGAGATGGTTTAAGAGATGCCTTTGATTATAGATATACTCTTACTTATCTCCATTCTGGGGAAATAGTTCAATTTCTCATCAATAGCCAGGATTAGTTGCCCTGCCCAGTAAGCTCTGTTACTCCCTTTCTGGATAGCAGTCTTAAATTCTGTCTTAACGCAATTATTGTCTACTGATGGATGCATTTATCCTCTGAAATTAAGTCTTCTAGGCTAGAAGAACATAAAACTTGGGAGCAACAAGTAGAAACTTGTTAGTGACTAGATGATTAGAAGTAATAGTGAAAGGTACCACTCCCATTTCCACTTCTTGATCCTTGACCTGTAAACCCTAGCTATGAGAGATTTAGCAGCATACGCTATTCAAGTCATATCTTGTCTTCTCTAGAGCATTATCCCAATCCTGAAAGGTACTGCCACATGTTGGCATTTGCTTTCATTGTTTCAGAAAAAGGTCAGTGAATTCCATGAGCATGGACCCATTGAAACATTTTCTCTGTGAATTAACTGCCTTAATCAGAGGTAATTCTGTATGGAACACCATAACAGATTAGGTATTCTGTAAGTTTAAGGATAGTAGTTTTGATATAAGCCTTGCTTATGGAGAAGGCAATTATGTACATAAATTAAGTGTCTGTTCCAGTGAAAAACACTTGAATTCTCTGGGAGTAGAGCAAAGATAAAATGCTACCCCTTGGATGATGGAAGCAGTTCAATTTAATCAACCTGGCAGCAGGAACCACACCATTCATCCTGGGGTATAGTGTCATATCAAAGACTCAGTGTTGGTCTTTGATGCTAACATTTGGGCACTCAGCAGAGGCCATGGCTAGGCCAGCCAAGGCTATAGCAAGCTGAGCCCTAGAAAGTTAAAAAGTCCATATTGCTGAGTTCAAGTCTAACCTCCATCCTGCCACCTGGACACTTTGTTTATAAGCTCATTGGAGAATGACAGGGTAGTTGAGAGAAGACACAACTGATGTTTACAAAATATTCCCTAACTAGTATCCTAGTTATTTGATTGGTAAAGCATGTTTTTGCTGAGATTATCCTTTGGTGAACTTTCATATGGGATGCACAGCACTATGATCGTTCAGAGATATCTACCTACATAGTTCTTTCCCAGATATCCTGGTTAACAATCTTTCATTCATGTTTTTCCACACCCCTTACAATACAGTCAAACCAGTTTCCACAGTTCATGAATAGTTGCATAATCACATATCTGACCATGTATTTTTCTGAACAACCAGGCACACTATTCCAATTTCTACCTATTGGGAGTGTTGCCTCTCATTGCCTTTCAGGATGAGCACAAAGGGACTGTCATGATGCAACTGTGTACTTTTGTGTGATACCTGTCTGTGTGACAGAAATATCTATAATAAGTCTTTACTTCCTCTGTAAATGGATCATAAGAAATATCCCCATTGACTATAGGACAGGCTGTTATTTTATATACTACATTGTTTCCTATCTAATCTATTAAAATTTTGGGCTATGTATTAAATTTCTGGTTTTGTTCATAAATCTACATTCTTAATTAAATATACTTAAAATAGATATCTAAATTAACATTAAATTTACTTGTTTTCTATTTATTCATCTTTACATTTAAAAAGTAATCAATGAGAAGTGTTGCCAATTATAACAATGCAGTATTCACATAGAGTTCAATTAATTTTATAGAATATATATATTTTGATGAGGGAGAAGCAAAACAAAGAAATTTATGAATGATAAGGATAGATAAAAATATAAATTAGTAGGCTCATAGTCAGGATTGACTGCATTCTACAAATGTAAATGTAGCCTATATGAAAGTCCCACATTCACTGTATTACACTCAAAAAAACACTACTTTCTTGACGTTGGGGGAAGAAAAATTCTCTAACATCAAACTAGTGTACCAATAGCTTGTATATACATGAGTAAAATTATTTAAGATAAAATTATTTCTTTCTTTAATTATAAGCTAAAGAAACAGACCACACTTATTATATAGCTTCCAACAATTTTTTGCAATACTAGCTCAGTATCATAAAGGTATGCAAAAAAAATTAAGTTGAAAAGAAAAACCTTAGGCTAAAATTTTAGAAATGACTAACCACTGGAACAAACATTTGATTTCATCAAATTGCTATTAGAAAAAGTACAATTTTACACTTTCATGGATGATAAATAAGAATATGTACTTTTCTTCCTCTATTGGCATCAGTATATTCGTCTATGTATAAACATATTTTTTTTTTTTGGAGAAGAGTTGTTTAGGTAAAATGCCTTAAATCCTGTTTCTTAATTTTCTCACCTGAATGTGGGTATACTTAACCAGAGTTTGGTAAATGTGACCTCTTTTTTTGGAGTTCATTTATAACATGAGCATGGTATTCTTCCCATCTTTTTCATGCTGGTAGTTCTCAAACTTCAGTGAGTATAGAAACCACCTGGAGAGCATGGAGTATGACAGATTGCTGGAGCGTGCTCACAGTGTCTTCTGTTCAGCAGATTGGAGGTTAAGAACTATTGATTTATTGAATTTTCATTATTAACAAAGAATGCTAATGATGCTACTCCTAGGACCATGGTACGCTTGTGGTTTGTTTTTGCTTTGTTTCTAAATGTGATGCTCATAGCACATAATTCAAGTTTCTGCTTCTCAAAAAATTATCTTCAACAATAAAATGCATGAGTTTCTCTTTGCATGCTGATATATGATTTTAATTTTATCTTAGTTCCAGTGCTATGGCTTTTTTCGGTCTTGAAATATATTCATATATATTTTAACAAGGAGCGTAGAGGGCAAGTTTCAAAGCTGGAAAATTTTGTTACCATATTAACAAGAACAATCTGTATTTTTGTACAAAATGTAACCAAATTTAGAGAGTTAATTTGTCTTTTCTGATTTTAAGCATAATGTTATAAAATTCTTGTCTTGGATCCAGGTAAGGATGTAGTATAATTTAATATATATGATAATCAAATATATTTTGGTTTATCTGATAACCAAAAATGCTATCTTTTTTTTCCCTGCATAATATTTTATAGTTTATGGTATACTAGCAGGTAAGTATAACTTGATTTCACCCATGCACTCTCACTTAGTCCTCATCATACATATGTTATTTGTTTTTATTGTCCCCATGTTAGAAACGAAATCACTGGTAACTAAATGACAACATATAGAAAGCCAATTTTATGCCCATATTTTCAGATCCTATTTTCAATGCATAGTCTACCTCAGAATAAGTCATTGTTAGAAAGACTCTTGGTAATAATACTATTAAAAATTAACTAAAAGAATATACAACCCTATGAAATATTGGTGCAGACTTTTTATTTGCCAATCAGTTTCAGACTCCAATCACCTCAAAGCTATCACTACAGAAAGTATCTTATTCTCTTTTCTTGTATAAAGTAGTTTAACTGTTAGTTTTGCATTGATGGACACTGTAAAATTTGAAAACAATTGCCAAACCCTTGCCACTATGACATCCAAAATGCCAGCGAAGATTTTGTGTTTATATTATAGATATTAACATATCTATGTATATGTATTCATGTATACTATATGTATATACTTATATTTAAAGAAATCAATAGATAGATAATTTTCCTTATCACTTTTCTCTCTTTTTTAATAGGTCCAGATTGTTGCCTATGCTGGTTTAGCCAAATCAAAGGCAAAGGACTGTAATAGATTTGAAATCTGTCTTTATTTTCCTTAATCTCCTTTGGAATCAGTTCAGTCTCTAAAGCACAGTGCCTTTTCCCCTTCCTTGTAATGCTGAACTGGAAATTCTATTCCTAGCTTTTCTCTTCAATTTTGCACTGAGCTTTCTACTGTACAAACATTTCATTCTTTTTCACAGTTTGACTGTTATAAAGAGCTTTTCTTTACCAACTATGTTAACCAAAGGTGGAAATTGTACTTGATAATTTATATGAGGGTTGGATTTCTGAATTTGTTTTTATTGATGAATGGATTTTTAATGTTTTGATGGTATTTTTTTTTATCTTCAGGTCTTGAATTCTTTACCATTTAACTTCAGATATTGGATGAAGATAGTTTTTCAGTTAGTTAGTTTGTTTGTTTTTAATTTGTTAACCAAAGATGAACTTGGTTGCTATCAAATTGATCTCATTCTGCTTTCTGGCCATATTTTACATCTCAGCTCATATTTTACAAGCTCAGTTTATAGGAAGTGAAAAACTGTATAGCATTTCTTCCCATAATGAGTTGGCAAAGGTCTTTTCACTTGATCTGCAGATATCCTTACAGTGTTTTACTCTATCTACCCTATGCTGCTACTTTTTAGCATTTTAAGAGTTTTGCTTTCATGGTTCTTAATAGAACCAAACTGTTCATTGAAATCCATTCTTTATAATTTTAATTAAATGATTTAATTGCATATAAGTAATTGAAGATTTCCTTTCTTTCTGGGAACTGTTCCTTGCAGTCTTCTTTGTACCATGAGACAACGTCACCTGATCACAACTTACTGGCTTATGGATTAAGTCAGTTGTTGCTTGACTTAATCAAAATGCTTTGAATAACCTTTTTTAGAAGTATCCAAATTACATGTTTGAAACATCCAGGTCTTTGTTTGCTCTTGTGTATATTCTAGATTACACATATTTCAAAATATGCACTCCAATGATTAAATGCTGTCAACTTAATAGAAGTTAGGTAAAGAAATTTGCATATAAATGACTCCGAATATTCAAGACATGATTATGCACAGTGAAAATGATATAATTAAGGACTAAAATAAATTTTATAATTTGCACAGTATCTTGTCCTGTGCTGTAATCTATTTCATAAGGTCAATAATTCTTGTTGGACAATATATAAATCGAGTGGCAATGTGCACAGTGATAGAATATGTAGCTGTCAAGCCAGAATTAATGTTATTTCTACATATGACACTTCCTAGCTATGTGTTTTTGTCCAAACGTTAAATTTTGTACGTTACTTTTACATCTTTTTACTCAGTTTCTCTAAAATAGGTATTAGAGCAGTGTCTTATTTCATAAGATTCTTGTTACATTTAAATATATTAATAATTCAAAGAGTTTAAAATAATAACAGACTTGGTGCATAGGAAGCATTCAATGAATTATTAACTATGATGATGATAAGAAGAGCAAAATGAAGAGACCCCAGAACTATTTAGTCTAGATCTCCCTGATTACTTTTATTACTAAACAAGTTTAGAATGTGAACATAATATCTAAAGATATGACACTATTATTCAGCTTTATTTCAATATAGATTAATCAAGAAACATCTCTTTTGTTCAGAATTGTCTCATGATGACAACCTTATTCCATTTGTAATGTCGTCTCATCATTTTCACAAATGTGCCAGGTCTACATGATACTCAAAAAATTATATTCTCATAAAGCAAACAAAGCCTTTTGTTACATGTGCCAAGACCTTCATGCAAGAAAGGGCAAAGCAACACTTTGAAAGAATTTAGCACCATTGCAAAGTTACTTAGCAATATATGGCACATAATATTTGGCTGCCACCCATCATCTCTGTTAGGAAGCTTGGAAGCTTCCTAACACTGTCCCACAAGGTGTGATAGCACATATGGTGAGCTGCTCTTTATGGATGTTCCTGAGAGGTGATCTGTGTTTGGGTCAACTTAAGCTTGGCTCCGCATATTCTGCTCTGCTCAGGCAAAACATCCTTCATTATCTTGAATAAATTTTACTCCAGGCAAACAAACAAACAAACAAAAACCCAATATCACTGTAACAGAATGATTAAAGATATTATATAAGTTTGTGTCACCCTATTGATTTTATTCAAACCTCATCACATTTCATAGATGTGCACATTATGAATTTGTCACCTCTAACAGCTTCAGGAAGTAATGAGTTGTTTATTAGAAATGAATTCATGTTTATCATTTTTATTTCATTTAATCTACAATCTAGCTATGTCCTTTATAGTTTTTGATTGAGAATTGAGTTACCAAGCTTTTTTTATTCTTCTGAAAAACCTGGAATTTAAAGTGTAATTGCCACACAATAGAGTAAAGAATGAGTATCTGTGTAGTTGCCTCAAACTACAATTGATATAAAATGCAACCCTTTCCTAAGAAAGTGTAAGTTTTCCCATTGTTTGGAGCCCTGAGAGTGATTGCAGCTATTTTCATCTGTGAGCTTTTATTGAAACCATATCATATTCCAGACACTGTGCTCTCCACTCTGAGAGATTCTCAGATAAATCATGCACTCTCTTTTTTACTATTAATGTTTTAAGGGGAGATCTAGACTATCAGACTAGAAATGACAGCATGATTTTGGAAATGCCATATGGGAGTTTTCATACAATATATGATTTGAATACAGGGTAAGGAGAGATTAATTCTTCTTGAGGTTATTGCTGAAGCTAGGTTTCCAGAGAATGTACTGAATTGGATGTGAGAGAATAACTTTAGTTTAAGATAAACTAGTTGTTTTAAAAGTAGATAACTGAGGTCAGTATATTTGTGGCAGAGTAAGAAACATATATAACTATATGGCATGGATTTAAGAGGATATTGGCGTGTTTAAGGATAGTATGACAATCAAATTAAACATTTCTAAGTTGGTCCCAAAAAATGTGTGGTGGAATGGTGATAGAAGAAAGTAAACTCAGAGAGAGAGAGAGAGAGAGAGAGAGAGAGAGAGAGAGAGAGAGAGAGAGAGATCTCGTTGTGAAGAATTGTGGAAGACACGCTGAGCAGTTTGATATTCCTGTTGGGAAAAAGTGAATTACTTTTGATTTAAAAAATAGCCCTACCATATGTTTCCAGGACAGATAGAAAGGTGAGAAAATTATCATTGAGAGTCCAAACAAAAGGAGATTGCACACTGTGTGAGAGGTGATAAAGAACTTGGCTTATAGAGTTAAATAATAAGAATAACAGTATTTGGGGATATTTTGGGAAATTGGAAAAAAAAAACCAAATATGTATTGCTTGTTGAGTAAGAGCTAGGAGAAGTTGATAGTGAATCTTTGGTATTTTAAGTTAAACGTATGATAATATAGGAAATAATGAGAATACAGGTGGAGGAAGAAGGCATTCTAACATAAACGAGAATTTCAATAGTACACTTAAATTTGAGAAGCTTGTTGGTGACTCAGGAAATGACTAATGACATTTGAAAATGATTTTGGTGATCAGTAGTTAAGTCTGACTTGAATATGTCAACAGATAGTCATTTAAGTCTTGGGAATCAATGAAATCAACCAAGGAGAAATGTGAATTGAGAAGAGAAAAAGCACTATGATCAGAATGATCTGATCAGACTTTATTCAGTGATCAGAAAAAAAGGAAAAGAAATAAAGATAATTTTGTCAGATGAGATGCTTCTGGATGTGATGAACGAAATATTTAATTTGAACTGGCTCAGTAATGGGAATTATTACAAGTAGGTGAAGATATATAATTCAGGTCACAACAGTTTTTTAACTTTAAACTCTTGTCTTTAAAGTCTGTCTTCCCTTTTCAATACTACATCACCACTAGAAGCAATGGAGGTTATGTGCTTAGGAGGAGAGAGAAAAATACCCTTAGTTTTGAATGTTAAGACTGTTTCTTTCAGACTGATCACAGTAACTAACATGAGATGGCTCATTGATATGTGGTTTGGGATTTCAGTCCTTGACTGGTAATAGTATATAGGGAATTATAGAAATTCATATTTACTATCAGGAATTAACGTAGTATAGAGTTTTTCTGAGTCAGTGTCAGCTTGGAACTTAATATCCTAACGTTATCTGCTGAGTCTCATACTGTTTCCCCAATGGCAAATCAGTTACCTTCAGAGAGATCCTTTGGTGATATTTTGATATTTTGACCTCTGCCTCATATCCCTGAATTTTTCTGTATCTTCTGCTTCATTATTTCGAATCTGTTCTGAGACTTTTATCCCAAACCTTGCAGTGTTCTTCAATCTTCCTTTCAGAATAGATCTGAAGGGAAGGGCTCAGTTCTTACACCTACTATTTTTATTTGCCTCAAGTTTGAATAGTAAATAGATGTTTTCACATTTCTTACCTGCCTTGTTATATATTTGGACACCCATCCCAACCTAGGGAACAATTAAAAACTAAACCTAGTCTCTTTTCTGTACTCAAGATGTCTGGCAATAAACAAACTGTCCTGTATCACATATAAATACCAAGAGAAACCATGTATCCTTCTCAACACCACTGCCTCAGTACCTTTATGCAAATTTTCAAGCATTCCTATACTCTAAAAAGTTCACACATCATTGATTTTAAAGAAAGTGTACTATTTGCTGTTAATAGCTTAAGCTTTTTTTATTATTTACATAGAATTGAATTGACTTTTAACTCAAAGCCAGAAAATATACTAAAATAACTTTGGAAAGGAATTTAGACCCTACTTGAACTCAGCCAGTGTTAGGGAGCTGTAAATTAAGCACTAGCAAATTTGCAAAGTGAAAGCAAACTCAGACTAGTTAGTGAGGTTGAATAATTGTGAATATATCTCAGAATATAATCTTTAAACTAAGGCACATTGCAAACTTTAGATCTCATTTATAGGATATAGAGAAAGACACATTTCTCCAAATTATTTTGATATTTTCAACCTGTCAATCTGAGGTAATGTCACTAATTTGGTTACAGATAAATGGGCATTACTTCTGGCATTACAGCAACTCAGGCTTTAAAAATCAACTCTTCTGGGATTTAGATGCTGTCAGGAAGACAATTTTTGTTAGACATTTTAGGAAAAAATATATAAAATAGAGACATTGCTCATGCAATTGATTGTACTTATGCTCCTACTTTATGAGCAAACAATGTCTGAAACTTAATCCTTTTAATTATTGTCTTTCCTTAAATCTTTCCTTAAATATAGGATAGTTCAAAAAGAATTACGTACTTTCCAAAATATTTTACTTTGTAAGGTGTTATATATTAATAAGTAATCATAAATAGCATTGCATATGTTTACTATGCATTCTTTATTTCATAGGACACATATCGATGCTGTGTCAATTTTGTGATCTAATGTTTCCCAGATACTTTTTTTTTTGCCTATCACTTTTCATTATTGAAAGGGTTCTACCATATGTTCCTTCCTTTCCTTAAAGTAGTGGGAAATGATTGTTTCAATATTGAGGTTATTTATTTATCCTCAGAATTTTATGGTTTGCTGGCTAGGAGTCTGGGCATCTACTCTTCAAGTAATTATATATATGAATGTTTATTTGTGCATATACACATGTATAATATATATATTCTTACTTTCTGGGTATATTATTAGAGGGACTAATATCATAATAAAATAGAGGTAAAAATTGTTATATTTCTTGACTAATATTATAAGGTATTACATATATACTTATCTTTCTGGCTTGGCAGACAAGGTAAACAATCCCAGCATTATTTTTTATATAATTTTAAATATGTTGCATATGGTAAGAATAAAGGAAACAAGAAAACTGTACAAATCAAAAAATAATTTTTCTGATGTTCTGAATTAGTACTTTTTCAATCTTGTTGATGGACTTAGAAGGTCTTCAGTGTGACCTTTCTCATAAATACTCCTGGCACAAAAGTGCATTTAAAAATAGAATGTGGGGAAGTTGAATAATTTTCTATCACATAATTACTTCTATCAGATATTTTATCAAGTGAAGATAGAAGATAGAAGAAAAATAAAAGTTAGGAATTAGCAATGTAAAGACAAGAGAGGAAAACAAATCTGTTACTGAAATCACTGTATACAACACACCTTCGTTTATAAGGCTTGACTTATTATCCTATCAGTCAATGTTTTGGTGCAGTAGATGAACTTGACAAGAAATCTTTGAATCTGTTTCAACCACACAATAGAACTCTATCATATATGATTTATTCTTTATTTCATGATTTGCTCAAAACAATCTAAATTCAGATTTAGTCTGAGTGGCCTCAAGGTCTCATTTGATATCTTAAAATTATTTTACTTAATATTTGAATGAAATTAATAACATGCATGTGATTATATGATTAGTTTTGTTTTAATATTATCAAATACTAATTCTAATAAGTTTATTTTTAATTGTGTTTATTGAGATACAGTTGGTTTACAGAACTGTATACGTTTTGTAGAAATTCACTTATACCTCTATAAATGTCTGTTATTACACTATGCCTGTTATTAAAACCCCAATAGTCCTCCACCATTGTCCATGGCCCCCTCTTCCCTTTGTTTCCACCTCTGGTAGCTTCAATATTTCATTCCAACTCCAAGGATTTGTTTTTGTTTGTTCCTTTGTTTTTCCCTTCATATTTCACAGATTAGTAAAACCACTTAATATTTGTTTTTTTTTCTTTCTGGTTTTTTGCTGGTCACAATCCTCTCCTATCCAACTTGTCACAAAATCTCTTTTATTTAAGGCTGAGTAGAACTCCACTATATATATATACATATATATATACACAATATATATATAATATATATATTATATACACATATACAATATATTATATATTGTATACATATGCATATAATACAATATATTATATATGATATATTATATACAACAGATGAGTGTGCAAAGAAAATGTGATATATATATTACATTTTCTTTGCACACTCATCTGTTGCCCATTAACTAGTGCTGTAACAAACATAGTAGTGCATGTATCCCTTTAAATCTTCAAATCAGGTTTTAGTATTTTCTCAGAGCAGAAACACAGTAGATCTATTTTTCAGAGTTTGGAGGAAATCCCATGTAGTTTTCCATACAGACTGGACTATTCTAGGTTCCTATCAACAGTGTAAGGACTTCATTTTTTTTTTCAGCATTTTTCTTAATTATTAGTGAGGATGAGCATTTTTTCATGTGCCTGTATGTTTTCTTTAGAAAAAATGTCCAGCCCATTTTAATTAAACAAAAAACAAAAACAGGCAACAAGTGTTGGTGTGGATGTGAAGAAAAAGGAATACTCATACACTGCTGGTGAGAGTGCAACTGATCCAGTCACTATGGAAGGCTGTGCGGAGCCCTCTCAAGCTACAGAAAGTGGAACTACCATTTGACCCAGCAATTCCACTACTGGGAATCTACCCAAAGGATACAAAAACACTTATTAAAAAGGACACCTGTGCGCACATGTTTACTGCAGCACTATTTACAATTGCGAAGATATATTTTATTATAATTTGTATTAAATTACAATAAAATAGTATATTTTATTATATACATTTATTATATATTTTATTATAATTTGTATTAAATTATATTATAATTTTAGAATTTGGATCATTATATCTCTGTTTTTTATTTTTATTAGAACTGTTTTGCCTCTATGGTGCTTTTTTATAGTTTCATAGAAATTACAAAGTTGTTTGCTCTGTTTTCTTGAAGAATTCCCTTTAAACTGATAGAAATTGCATTAACCAGATATTGCTTTGGGTAAAATGACCATTTTAACAATGTTAACTCTTTGAATTCATGAACAGGCAATATCTTTCCTTTTTTTTTTGTATCTTCTTTAATTTTATTCAAGATTGTCTCAGTTTTCATGTGTAGGCCTTTTATTCCATTTGTTAGCTCCTTGATACACAGTTATTTTTGATGTGATTGTAAATGGAATTGTTTCCTTTATTTTTCCTCTTTTAGTCTATTTGCGTATAACAACAAAACAGAATTTGCACATTGGTTTTGTTGCCTGCCACATAGCTGTACTGGTATGTTATCATCAATAAGTTTGCATTAAAATCTTCAGGGTTCTCTGTATATTACCATGTCATTTGCAAATCTGATAGTTTTACTTCTTTCTCAGTTTGAATTTTATTTATTCTCAGTCCAGTTGTTTCAACTAGAACTTCCAACTACATTGAATAGTCAGGGTCTATATAGTGGGCATTCTAGTCTTGTAATTAATCATAGAGAAACGTTTTTAATTTTTTACTATTGAATATGATGTTACAGTTTTTCATTTGTGATCTTTATTGTGTTGAGATATGTACCTTCTAACCCCATTTATGTAAAAGCTGTTTTTTAATCATAAGTGGATGTTTGTTCATGTCAAATATTTTCTCTGCATCTATGGATATGATCACAATTTTTTAATTTTCCTTTTATTTATTTGCTAATATTGAATCATATTGCACCCTTGAGTAAATTCCACTTAGTCATGGTGTATAATTCTCTTGATCTACTGGATTCAGCTTAATGAAGTAGTGAAATTTAATGAATTCAATTTGTTAGAGTTTTGTAGAGAACTTTTGCATCTATGTTTATCAAGAATATTGCTAATTTTATTTTTGTAAGATATCTTTGTTATTGTAATTTTGGCTTCATAAAACAAAGTTGGCAGGGTTTTTTTATTGTTTGTATTTTGAAAGTGGATGAGAGGGATAGGTATCTTTTTCTATTTGGACATTTGGTAAAATTAGTTAATGAAACATTATTTGTCAAGGATTTTATGTTTTGGAAATCTAATTGCTGTTTACTTTTCCTTGCTTGTAAGTTGCCTGCTCACATTTTCCATTTCTACCTTATTCATTTTTGGAGATTGTATGATTCTATGAATTTGTTCCTTTATTCTGAAATTTTTCCAATTTGCTAGCATGAAGATTTTTAGAGTAGTGTCTTGCAATCCCAAGTTTTCATTATGTCTGTTGCAACTTCTCTTTAGTTTCCAGTTCAGTTTATTAGAGTGTTATCTGTTCTTACTAAGACCAGAAAGAGCTTTGCCTGTTTTGTTGATCTTAAAAGACCCAACTCTTAGCTTCATTGATCTTTTGGATTGTCTTTTAGGTTTCTATACTGCTTATTTCCATTGCAATGTTTATTAATTTCTTCCATCCTCTAGTTTAATTTCATTTATTTATTACTATTATTCCTTATAGTTGTAAGATTAGTTCACTTGAGATTTTTGTTTACTTCTTTATATAGGTCTGTGTAGCTATAAATTTACCTTGTACTATAGTTTTTTCTATGTCCTATAGATTCATATAGTACTTTTCTTAATTTTCATTTGTTTCTGCTTTGTTTTTCTTTTAACTTTGATTTCCTCATTAACCCAGTAGTATCATGGTTTTTTTTATTCTCCATATATTTCAGATTTGTCTTGCTTTCTTTCCGTGGTTAGTTGAAGGTTTGATTCCAATGGAGAAAAAGAAAGTATCTGATATTTCAATCTTCATAAATTCATTGACACCTGATTTAAAATCTAACATGTGTTCTATTTTCTTGAATATTCCATATGCATTTGAGAAGATATATAGTCATCCTTTTTTTAGGTGGACTGCCCTTAACACAAACATGTGCTGAGATACCTTAAAATATTATTGTGTATACATCAAAGAGTCTAAATCTTACTATTATATACATGCCAGAATATAATCTAAAAGTCAAGTGAATTTATCCAGCTTTTTTCATGTTTCATGTAAGATTCATCTTTTTAAAAGTTATTTTCTAGGATATGAAATTTAATGTGTCTATCAGAAAATGAATGAGGCATATTAATATTTAGAGTTAGTTTGTAAATACACATGAGGTGATAATTATGAGTCAAATCCATCAACTTTGCATAAGTTGGAAATAGAAACTACTCTCTGGAACATAAAAATAAATAGATGATTACGGAAGGGTAATGATGGAAAATGAAAATATTTCAGAATTGCAGAAAGTCAGTAATGAGAAAACAAAGTTGTTAAAGTGAAAATCAGTGCTACATCCTTGCAAAATGTATGTTTCCTATCATTTTTTCTCTATTAGAAATAAAACCCAAGTAATAAAGACCAGAACACATTTGAGAATGAGAGTGATCACTGGTAATAATTACTAATGTTCATCCCATGTGGCAAAGATATTTTCAAAGAATGCCTATGCTGAAATTGAACTTTTATTGATGGTATCATCTTTCAGAATATATTTCTAGTTCTTTATATGTTTGAATTTCTACCCTAATGCATAGGAAATACACCTCAGGATTGTTGTGTTGAAGTCTTCTGAAATTGCTCTATGGAGAATGTCAATATTGCCTTATTTCTGCAATATTCCATTAATAACCATACATATTTAACTGACTTAGATTGTTTCTAATATTTTCTATCTGATATTTTGCTGTTATAAACAATGCATCAATGTCATTGCAATTGTTTAATTTCATATATATGAGAGAAAATAATCGCATGCATGAGAGCATATATAAATACACATGTATATCCCTATGCAGACATATGAATGTAATTTTATATGTGTGTCTACATATAAATTCATATTTATGCTATTTCTAGGTCAATGTGTGTATTAACTATGTTTCTGCACTTTCAAATATGTTATTTGTTGGGACACATGAATAAATACATTTAATAGTATTAGAGTTAATCTATACAAAGAGTCATGTTATATACATACCATTCCTAAAATTTCCTTCTTATAATGGTTCCTGAATTATGTAGAGATTTTTTTTATGGCTTTAATGCTTCATTCTTAAGTGATAATATATCATTATATATTTCCCTGGAACATTTTCATGTTTTAAACTTTATTTTATGCTTGGATTTAAAAAAGTATCTGATAAATTTTGTGCTGAGAAATGAAACAAAAATTTAAAAGAAAGGTTTAAAAAAGATAGCAAATTGGTTATAAAGAGGAAAGACAATTTGTAATGGAGGGAAGATAATTTGATGATAACATTAACTTCCTTTTTAATTCAGTTGGCATTCAGAAACAATCCATTTCCTTATGCTGACAAAATCATTTACATGTATTAAATGATTTCTTGAGCCTTGCTCACTTCTCTCCTAAAATGGCATTCTCATACCCATGGTGTACTATTCAGACTAAGTGCCAATTTATAGTAAATTATAGTAATTAATGCTAGGTAATTATTTTAAAAAGCAAATATCTTGAGACAAAAATCAATATACCATTTTTGTTACCTCAGTAATCTTTAAATTGATGATGCAGCCCTGAAAGGATCTGTCCCACATATAACCTTATGCTTAGATTCATTATTATTTCAAAGCATAACTTCAAGCTTTCTAAGTAGGGTCTAGAGTAGTTCTCACTCTTAGCCTTGTTTTAATCCATTATGACAATGTGGCCTCAAATGGATCTCTCATGAATGTACCATGTCTTCAGCAAGGGTTCTTCACTCTGACTTAAAGGAATTCAAATATCTTCTGACTTCATATGAAAGTCTTGAAATTATTTAGCAACAGTCAGATAAATTTTCTTCTTCTCAAAGTTTGTTTCTGCTCAGATTTAGAGACTTGTACTTGAATAATACATGTTCAAATTAATATTTATCCTTAGGCTATAGATTTCTACCCCCTTTTTTTTTAATATAGCATATAGAATCCCTTTTCCTTGATCGTGAACAGGTCATGCAATTCTTTTAGCCAATGTAGCAATTATACTTGAATTTCATTCTATGAGTTTCACATCATATAAAACACACTTCCAGTGAACTTAGTGAAGAGAATAGTTTTTATCAGTTTTAATGAAGAAAAATATTCATGCTGTGAAACTACCAAGGCAGAAAGCCATAGGGCAAGAAATTGTGGTTAGTTTCTAGGACCAGAGGGCAACAACTAGCCAATACTCTGTAGAAAGCCAAGGCATTAGTTCTGCAATCAAAAAGTGACAAAATCTTGACCAACAAGCTGAAAAAATTTAAAGCAGATATCTTTTCAATTGGGACTCTGCTAAGAACAAATCTCTACAAAACACCTGGGTTGTCACTTGCTGATACCAAGAAATAGGGAATCTGATTAATTTGTGCCTAGTTTTTATACTCACAAAAGTTTTGAGATAATAATTTAAGTCATTATGTTTGTAGCTACTTACTATGTAGTGAAGAAAACAAATGCAAACCCAAAGGAGGTTTCTGAAGCTCTTAGTCTCAAGCTCTCAGTCTGTTTTGATTTTCTGCCTTGAAAGTTCTAGCTACCACAGATATTCCATGCTCTGGTTATTGTCTACAAGGCACCAGGATGGCTTAGTTCTGTTTGGCTGTTCTTGTTAAAACAACATTCCAGAAATTGGCTTCAGATAGGAAGCTAAAGCAAAACTGGGGCTACTTCTATTTTTTCACTTCCCACAGAGACCCCAGTTATGCACTGCTTATTGCCCAGTGTTTGACTATATTTGTTTATGTATTTTGCTTAATTTTTTTGTTACAGAGTAGGGTTGGAAGTTCTGGTTCTATTATTCCCTCATGAAAAGAAGTAGAATTTATCTTCATTTTAGCTGTAGAATTTTAGGGTAGTAGGTTTTTTTTCCATGCATTGATTATATTTTATATTTTATATTTTATATTTTATATTCTACTTACCATTTAAGTTACTGAATTTTCAGTTATACATTTGTCCTTGTTCTTTGAAGACAGTGTCTCTTTTTTTACCTAATTAAATTTCTCTCTTCTGACATTTGTCCTCAGGGATTTTTACTCTAGTATTATTAATTTGATTTCTTTGTATTTGTGCTTATAATTCAGATGACTTATTAAGTCTGTTGGCTTTGTTTTTCATCAATTTAACAAAATGGTCAACTATTAACATTTTATTTTTTTTATATCTCTCTGCCTTTGTGTTTTGTTCCCTATTTCTGAAGTTATATTTACCCTATATTGAAATTTTCACTAGCGCTCATGACTCATTTATTTTTTCTGTATTCTTCACTCTATTGTCATATCAGATATCAACATGGACATTCTATTTTATTCATTAATTTATATTCTAGTTCACCAAGTCTTTTCCAACCATATCTAATTCCCTATTAAACCAATACTTTGAGAATCTAATTTCAGTCACTTTGTTTTTTATTTATAAAGTTTTTATTTTGATTATGTTTTATGATCTAGTTTCTGTGACACATTTTGTATTATGTCCTTGTTTTTCCTATTTCCTATGTCCTATGTCCTATTTTCTATTTTCTATGCCCTATTGAACTTCAATTAGATTTAAAGATAAAAGCTAAAAAAATACATCCTTTCTCAGTTTTTTTCCTTCCACTTTATTCTCTCTTCACTCTTCTAAAATCATTTTTTGTAACATTTTCCTTCAAAAGCATTTGTACTTGATTCCCTTTCTCAGTGCCCCCTCCTAGAAGAAATTCTTTTACATTATTTCTTCATAGGTGCTTTGTTTATTGACTGAGAGAAGCTATATATTAAAAATTATAGGGAAAAGAAAATGGAAGTGTGAGTGATATCTTCTAAAAACCATTTAATCTTTTCTCTGGCAAGAAACCCTGTCTAGAACAGGGGGTAAAAACCTTTTTTTTTTTTGCTTTTCGCATGGTCCAGAACTATCTTTTAGGTTTTCCAGTTTATATAGTTTCTGTCACAACTACTCAATGCTGCCATTGTTGCAAGAAAGCAAGTCTATACAATGTACAAACAAATGAGTGTGACTTTTTTCCAATGAAGGTTATGTATAAAGACAGGTAGCAGGACAGACTGGACCAAAGACTATAGTTTCTTGACCTCTGGTTTATAGGAACTGTTAATCGCAGCTCATCTTCATCAGTTAAAAGAATGGGATAACTTAAATTGAGCTTCTATTCAGAGATGTTCAGTATATTTTGGCTCTATCCTTACTTAGGCAGGCTTTTGAGTTTCCAGTCCAAAGTTTGGATGTTTTTCTAGATTTTCTTCTTTATTTATTTTTGTAGAATCTGATTTCACACATCTTTTAAATAGTTTATTTTATTTTTTTAGATTGCACATATATATGTATATATACATAATTATTTTATATCATTGCCTACCCCAAGGTTCTCCTACCACCTTATGGCCCATGAATCATCATCTGAATCTCTTGTGCTATCCCTCCCCCAGTTTTACCCCCCCTTCTATTCTCTTATTCTATACTTCAGTTCTGCTGACAGTTTTAAAATTTTTGTCTGTATGTTTGTTTCTACATCCTCATATAAGTGAGACCATTTCTCTTTTCCTTTCTGGCTTACTTCTGCTAACATTATTCCTTTTAGCTCCATCCAGGATGCTGCAAATGACATCTTAGCTCTTTTTTGAAGGAATAATATTCCACTGTGTGCATATGCCACAGTTTTCTGATTCATTTATCTTTTTTGTCTTTTTGGGGGGCATTTAGGTTGTCTCCATATTCTGGCTATTGCAAATAGTACTGCAATAAACATCTAGGTACAGTAGTCCTTTTGAATTAGTGTTTTATATCCTTTGCGTAGATTCACAGAAGTGGGATTGCTGCATTGAATGGTAGTCCCGTTTTCAGTAAATTGAGGGGTTCTCCATACCACCTTCCATAGTGGCTAGATCAGTTTGCATTCCTACCAGCAATGTAAAAGTGTTTGTTTCTCTCCACATCCACACCAGCATTTGTTGTTGCTCATTTACTTTTTATGAACCATTCTTACTGGACACGTTTTTAGCTTTAGGCATATTATAATATTTTTACTGGTTCTTTTCAGTTACCTTTTTACATATTGATAATCTCTATAAAAAAGTAATCTCAAATCGAATGTCTTGTCTTTGATTTTCCTGCCTGTCTCTGGTCATGGCTCATAAAATTTAATTTGGTAGTTCTCTAAACAGCTCTTTGAGTTCTTCTCAGCTGGAGACTTAGTCCATATTGACTTTTTTTTTTTTTTTTTTTTTTTTTTTTTTTTTTTTTTTTTTTTTTTTTTTTTTTTTTTTTTTTTTTTTTGGAGATACATCTCACTATTTTGCCTGTGGAACCACAGACTCACATTGCCTGGAGTACAACAGATTCAAGCAATCCCCAGTCTCAGCTTCTTCCTAGGTAGCTGGGATTACAGGTGCACATCACCATGCCCAACTATATTTTTTTTTGGAACTAGGTCTCACTATGTGCACTTGACTAGACTCAAACTATGATCCCTGGCCCCGGGCCGCAGCTTCCTAGGCTGTTGCTTACAGGCATGTGCCACCATGCCCAGTCTTGACTATTTTTTATTACTAAAATTGTAATATTTGTATCTCCTCCTTATAGTAATTTGTGGTCAACCTTTTCAAAGATTTCCACCTCATTGTCATTATTTCTTATACTTCAAAATAATTCACATCCATGATTCTTCCAATATACTGACTGCTCAGTCACTTGACCTCATTTCTGCCAGTGATCACATCCTCCACTCTGAATCTGCTGCACAGTCTATCTCACCTCTATCTTTTCATGACTAATTTCAATTTTCATCTTAGACCAATAACTCTTTCTAGTGTATTGCCTCTGCAACCCATTTTTTGACCTTGAACAGCATTTGTCAGTCAGTCTCCCTCATTCCAAGCTCCCTAGTACTTTACTGTGTAGGAGTTAGTGTCCTCTTTTCTATCTATACTCACTCCTTTCATGACATCTTCCAGTCTCAAGACTTCCCCTTAAGGCAAGGCAAGGATCCACAGCAAGGTAGGTCAGAGCAAGTCACGGGAATTTTCCACAGCCCAGAAGCTGGGAATTAATTTTGGAGTTGGGTTTTAATCCCAGGCCTGTTGTGAGACCAAAAATTGCTCAAAATGTAGTTGGAAAAGAAAAGAGAAACCTTAAAATTGAAGGAATTACTGTTTTAGGAAGAAATCTTAAGTACTTCTGTTTTGCTTCTGTTTCACTGGAAGCAAATCACCTAAATTTTAGGGCATTATTCCAAGATATGAAGAGTTTATATGCATTAGAAAAACAATGACTCAATATAAATAAAAATGTGCTTCTACTTGTTGTAAACAAATTTCCTTTTACTTTTTTACTCTTTACAGACTAACTAGGAAAATTCCTATTCCTACCTTTGGTCCTCAGAATTTCCAGTATTTCTTGTTGTAGATAATATATGGTGGATATTTGTTTGTCTTGATAGTTACAATTGAAAAAGGTGACAATTTTGCTCTAAATCTTAAAAGCTTTTTCCACTATAACATCGGAAAACTTTTGACCTAGTCAAAGCCTTCTTCACTACCATAAAAATAAAATAAAGAGCCCACCAACAACTAATCATTATCATCTGGAGACAAATAAGAACTCTACCCACCCTCATTGTATCATTCTTTATCCTACACACCATGATTTTTAAACTTTGTAGTTTTAATAAAGAAGTTTTGCATATTTTTATAAAATTTTGAAATTTCGTGGCACATAGTAGAAATAGCCACCCCAAAAAACGTTCTGGATCTGTAAATGGGTTGAAAGTTTTGAATAATATAATCACACCAAAATGGCTCTAGTGGTACCTGGCATATAACTAGTACTTAATTGATATAATCAATCAAAAAATCTTATCAAAAATATTATTAATACAGTTACTGGGAAAAATAAAAATACAGTACTCCTAATGTAACTTTATAGCACATATGCTGGCAAGTGGGAAAGATTTGCGAAGATAGTTGCATTGATGAAACACTTGCATTACTTGAATTTTCCCCCTTATAATATAATTGATACATTATTTAAATTTAAAAAAAAATCTCACCTTGTTTTTAAAGTAATCTTCTCCTGACAGTTTGTCTAACCTACTTTCAATTTGTACAGTTAAAATGTACAGTAAATGTCACCTTAGACAATTTGTAGATTGCTGTTACAGTTTTGTTCCTCTATGTATTATCTCTTGAAAGGTGAAAGATGAAGAATCAAGCTCCTGGTGAAAACTTCCAAGTCTACATCCTAGGGCAGAGTTCTAAGTGTCAGAATGTATGTCTTGTACTCAGTGTAAATCTGTCTCTTGACTGTTTTCAATTCTGCTCTCTGACGCTCTGAAACTCTGTAGTAGAAGATTTTCTAGTAACTGCTCTGTAGTAGCAATTATAAGAAGTTTTATGGCAAACACCCCTTTGCTTATAAAAAGGATTTAAAGAAAACCTCATCCAACATGCCTATAGTTGTGCACTGTCTGTTTTATTCTGAACCTCAATCTTGAGTAAATATTGAAACATTATTTACCTTAGGATTCTAATTTTAATGTGATATAATTATACTGTAATCTTCCAGAAAAATATGAAATCATCAGTGAATACATTGATAAAATAAATGTTCTTTTTAAAAATGCATTTAAATTCAAAGCTAGACTTAAATATGCAATGAAATATCTAATAAGCATTCCTTATTATTGATTGTATGAGACATTCATTTTGGAGTGCTGGTTATAAACTTCTATTGTATGCATATAAACTGAGATTTTCAATTGCCTTAATTACTAAACTATAAAAATTTAACTAAATTTGAGGATTTGAAAGAAGAAATTCTTTTTGGTACAATAACCTTGCAAATGTCATCCCAGCAGGAGAATTTTTTGAGAGCTCTAAAGAATAGAAAATGAAATCTAATAATCACAGTTATTTTGCTGGTAGGGCTTTCTTTTGCAAGCACTGAGAAACAGTTCCCAAGATTACTAAATTACAGAAAGTGGTCATAAATGTGAATCTGATGTTTTCAACTTCAAATTTGTGTTATTTTATCTTTAACCCGATTTACCTTTTGGCATACATTAAAGGCATAACACTATTTGAACTTAAAACACGTGTCTATAAATACAGTGATTATAGTGGGTTAGTGTATTTTCAGTTTAGGGAGAGGGCATTTTATTTAGTTATTCTTTTATAGTTTTTAAATGTGACAGTTCGTTAACTGCATTGTAAGTACAATGGTACTTTAACAAGTGAATTTAACATCTTGCCATGATTCTTTGCTCATTAAGTCATATTTAGAAACTTAGGATTTTTTCCTTCTTCAATCATGTAAAGATGAAACAGTGGAAAAAAGAGTTCTAAAACTATACTAGCAAATAATACTTAAGACAAAAGTCTTTATTTCAGTTAATGCAACAGAATAAAAATATTATTATTACAGCCTCAAACATGGGTTATCAGGTATGATGTGCTTGCTTTCTCTAAACTTTTTTTTTTCTTATTTGCATCCCAATTTAGAAGTTTAAAAGAGGGTTGATTTCCAAAAGATATATTTTTACATATTTTCACAAAGCAACTACACTTTATAGATTAAAAACTGGTTGGATATAAACCTTTTTTATTAAACACCTACTTTGTAGAAGCTACATACTTCCACAAATATATTTAATCCTTTGAATAAATGTTAATATATCCATTACTCAGATAAAAAAAAAAAAAGAAAAACTCAGGCTAAAAGATCACACAATTTTCCTGAATTAATACAATGCATCAGAGTTGCAATTTTAACAGGTCTTACACTTTATAGGTGTGGCCTTTCTGATTTTACTGTGCTGCAACTACAGTATGATGATCCAGTATGACCAAATTAGATGTAGGCATACCAGAGTTCCTGGGAACTATTTGATGAAGAACCTATTAAAATTGCACATGATGAAGCTGACATTCTTCTAAGCACACAAATTAATATTTTTTTCAAACGAGTACCGCTCCTTCCTCACACACACACACATTTTATGTGAAATCTTTCACTTTAATTTGGACATAGTATCAGGCACTATATGTTTTAGGGATTTGTATGGGATCTGAAGAAAATTTTTTCTCATAATTATTATTTAAACTAGAAAAGATTATCAGCAAATTCTGATGCACTTTTAGTTGATATTTCAGCTTCCAATTTAACTGACCACACACCTTTTCAAAGATTCATGAATTTCCTAAAACAATATAAGCTTGAAGAAAATGTAATTTCTCTATTTTAAATAATGTCAAGAAATGGTGCTTCAGTATTTGTATTATGATTTTAGTATAGTTTTGAATTTGGTCATTTCTGTCTCAATATGATGCTGACAATGTTTGGCAATAAAGGATGTTTAGAGCAAAAGAATCAAGATACCTAAAACAGCTGAGTAACACTACAAATAATTTCCCTCTTCAACCTTCACAAGAAAACTGAGGAATACAGAATGACAACAGTGCCTTCTTTTTGAAATTTATGTTGCTTCCCTCAAGAACTAGTTTTCTGAATAGGTATCCTCTGTAAATGTTCTGACCTTGTAGATATTTCTGAGCAATTCAGCTTTTTATGTGGTTCAGTGATTCCCCAAAATGTCTTTTATATTTTGAATGTATGTTTCATTGGCTTATCTCTGGGCTAGCAAATGTGAGTTTTTTATTCAAGGATATATAGAACTTAGTATATCCTTATACATCGAGCCCACAATGTGGTAATTATAACAGACAGACATGAAAAGTGTCTGATTGCTTTACTGACTTAAAATTGCACTCAAGCAAAACACTTGCAGGTTGTCATTGTTTCCTCATCCATTTTTTAATATTTGGGAGCAAAATATTCTTTTGAGATTAAAGGTAAGTCAAGGACTGTTTCTTGGAGTGTCAATAAATGCAGGTAAGAAGACTGGCGAAGCACAATGTTTAAACCACAGCAATGTGCATAAATTTTTTGTGGTACTTTTAAATTTTTGTCTATTAGAATAATATTAGTATGACACATGCAGCTTTAAAGTCATATTTTAAATATAACATTTTAGATAGAAAAATTATAACTCTGTCTATGTATGAATAAACAAAGGTATATAGAGAGATTTTCCTATTTTATGGACAAGTTAGATAATGCCATTTTCTATAGCGGAACTTAATGTTAAAAGGTTGCTAGCAGAACAATAGGTTTATAGAAGGAAGTTAGCAGTCTAGTAAATCATTAATAAATATTTATTCAATAGATATCAATGCGTTTGAATGAAATATATGGAGATTTATACTTTATAAGCATTATCTTATTTAGTATAAAAATCTATAAGGACTACTATTATCTTGATTCTTATATAAAACAACTGAAGTTAGGGAAGATTAAATTATTCATTTTACTACTGAAATTTTTGCCCCTCCTTATCCATATGGTAAATCCCCAACCCCAAATGGTAATATTTGCATGTAGGTCCTTTGGGATATAATAGGAGTTAGAGAACTTGAGGGTGCTGGTGATTGTGGTGTGATTAATGACCTTTTTGAAGGGACACCAGATCTTTTCTTGTCCAGGAACACCCACTAAGAAAAGGTATTGTGAAACCAACAGCAAGATAGCAGTCATCTGTAGTCCAGGTAAAGAGCTTTCACTTGCCACTGGCAACTTAATGTTGAACTTCCAGTCTCTGTAACTGTGGGAAGTATATTTCTGTTGTATAAATGATTCAGTCTAGTATTTTGTTTTATCAGTCTGAGCTAATTGCACATGCTACTAAGAAGAACTAGGATATGAAATACTTCCTTGTCACATTACAGAAATTAACCCTTAAAACATAGACTTGGGTAGGAATTTATTTTTTCACCACACAGTCTTACATTGTTTTATTCCAGTCCTAGAATAAAGAAAAATTAGAAAGGATGAATAAGTAAATCTGTACAATAATCTCCCTTATTTACGGTCATTCTGAGAAAAAATCCAGATTTTTGTTACTTGTATATTTAATTCAGAGATTTTGAGAGTCCCCAGCGTTGCCACAGGATTAAGATTTATCCAGATGATGAGCTTTTCAGATGCAAATTCTTTGTTTCTAAGAATGCAAGTATTTTTCACTAAATGCTACACATTAAATTTATATTAAGCTTAAAAACATTGTTGCTATAGAGATAATATTTATGCCCTTTTCCCCAAGTTCATATGCTGAAATCCTAACCTTTGGAGTGACAGAATTTGGAAGTAGAATCTTTGGAAGGTGAATATGTTATGAGGACAGAGTTCTGATGTTGGGGATCAATACCTTTACAAGAGGTCCAAGAGAATTCTTTGGCTCTCTGCTATCTTAGCACATAGCGAGAAGACTTCTAGGAAAAATATTTCTCACAAGACATCGAATCAGCTAGTGTCTTGATCTTAAACTTCCTAGCTACACTGTTTATAAGAAATAAGTTCCTGTTGTTAAAATACCCAGTTTCTGATACTTTATTGTAGCAATTCAAATAGACTACAACAGTGGTTGTGGATAGAAATGTCCCTATAAAATTGTCAGAGAGGACACAAGGTATACATCAGATCCAATTATTTTCATTGCTGTTCATTGCTGTTAGTGTCATCCTAAGTGAATTAACCAGTCAATATTTTAGAATGTTGGTAGATTTATTTTTTTTATTTTAGACAAATTCAATTTGAGTGTGCATTTGTTTGTTATTCATTAGGTTAACAAATATTTAATGAGTTCCTGTTATATTCAGTACATCATAATGAAAACACAAACTTGAACATTATTGAGTTTAAGAGGAAAACCTAGTACATATCAGAGTTATGAATTTTGCAGTAAATAATATTTTGAATATATTTTGTAAAATAGGACAAAATTGTAACAACTGTGGAAATAAATTATAGACAATCCAATATCTTTATTTTGGTCAGGTGAAGATCTTATTTTTCATATAGACTATTTCTAGCACTGTTATTTCACAATGCATATATATTTAGATATACATACACATGATTGTCTACCCCAGAGTTCTCTTACTACCTTATCACCAGTGAAATCTCTTGTGTCCTCCCCTTCCCCCAGTTTTACTTATTTCCCCCTCTCTTGATCTATGCTTCCACTCTGTTGGCAGTTTTAAATTATTCTTGTTCATTTGTTTGTTTTCTCTATATCCCTCATATAAGTGACAAGCTTCATATGATACTTGTCTCTTTCAAATAAGCTTACAACAAAGAATAGTCACCGATGATACCTTATTTAAAATATAAAAATGTGAAAAGTAACATTTTTATGCATATTGACATGCAATATGATAATGATTTTAGATTAGTGTATAATATAGAAATAAAATGTTCATTTTGAGATAATCATTTACTTCAGAAACATAATTGTATATAAAACTGAATCCTGTTGATTTAAAGTTAACAAATTATAATATATGTATATATTTAGAAAAAGTTAAATTTAAAAAAGAAAATGGACCCCATGCTTTTGGACTAAGTCCAAAAGATGAAATCAGTAGCTTTCTGAACTTTTCAAATATTTTCAAAGAGTTTGGGAATATGTTCATAATTTTTGTGGCTTTAAAGAATTATGTAGGTGAGTCAAATTACCCTCTTTAATGTTAACCTGATTCATTTTACATTTGCATTTAGTTGATCTCTTAGCACATCATGGACTTTTATCATTTTGTGACTTTCTCCATGGTATGCAATGGCACCTAAACTTTTCTCAAGATTTATAAAGCCTAATCATAGTTCAAAAGTAGTCCAGTTGCCAGTTTTTCCTGAATACTCTAGTGATTCATAGTAAGATAGAATATTTTTAATTGTCAGCAAGGCATAATGTAATATGCTTTGTAAAGCACATATGGGGACTCTGTTTCTAATATGAATGTAATGGGTTGTTGCAATCTAATATTCTACCACAATCACAAAGACTGAATTCATAACAAAAATGCTGTTTTGTAAAAGTATCTGACAGCTGTGGAAGTAATGGAAAGTATAGACAAGATCAGGTGCATTGATGGTAATATGATCATTGACGACAATGAAGAATATAGTAAAAAAGAAAGGTCTATATAGAATACTCTGACATCAGTTATCAGAGGTTATGGAGAAAAGTTAAAGATCTCTGCAGTGGAAAAAAAAAAAAAACAGAAAAGTTTGCAGTAGTTTGACAAGTCATATATATATATCACATCATTTTAATCCCTGGGGGTTACCCACCACCTCCTCTCACCAACCACTCACTAGTCCCCATTCCCCATTGTGTACTTTCTTTTGGTTGCTCATGTATTAGTGAAACCATTTGGTTTTTGTCTTTGTCTTTCTGACTTGTTTCCACTAATACGATTTCTTCTAGGTACATCCATGTTTCCATATTCATCAAATTAGTCATTTTTAATGAATGAGCAATTCTCTATTGTGTATATATACCACATCTTTTTTCTTCCATTCATCTGTTTAGGGACATTTGGGTTGTTTCCATGCCCTTGCAATTATAAATAGTGCTGCAATCAACATCCAAGCACAAGTGTCCCTTTGTACTCACATTAAGGTCTCCTTTGGGTAGATTCCCAGAAGAGTGATTGCTGGGTCATATGGTAGTTCCATTTTCATTAGTTTGAGGGTCCTCCATACTGCTTTCCATAGTGGCTGGACCAGTTTACATTCCCACCAGCAGTGTAAGACTGTTCCGTTCTATTCACACCCATGCGAGCACCTGTTGTTGCCTGTTTTTTGTTTTGTTTTGTTTTTTAATTTGACAAGTTTGAAGTGACAAATTTAATACAAGAGGGGTTGTAAATGTCTTAATTATATGGTTGGTTTTCACAGCTAACTACTTGTTTTTAAAAAGCTGTAGGGGAGGTTGAGACCATATATGGAATGCTTCCAAAGGACACAGGAAATATCTTGTCCTCATGTACAATTGCTTGATTTATGACAATGCAGTGTCTGTGATGTGCTGCTAAATCAATTGGATAAATGAATCTTGACATCTTCCTCTTGCCATATGTGAAACTTAATTCCAGATGGATTATGAAAGATAAATAAATGTGATGTAAAGGAAAACAAAGGAAGTTTTCTTTGTGACCTTAGAATCCCGTTTCCTTACTAGTTTGTCTGAGTTAATTTGTTTGTTATCCAGCCACCGGGAAGCCAAAGAAGTGGGGGAATTTTCTCTGGCACCCTAACAAATGAAGTTTGTGAAAAATTTCAAATACTGATGAAGATGGAGAGTAATCAGAACTCTCATACATTCTTGAAACATCAATGGGTTGGAAAAACATTTGACAGTATCTTCTAAGACTGAGTACACACATATGGCTGTGGCCAACCATTCTGCTACTTAGTATGAATACCCCTTTCCACAAATGCATGCCTATGTTAAACAAAAGACACAAGCTAAAATGTTCATGCAAAACTATTTTCAATACCCTCAAATTGGAACTACCCAAATTTTTATCACAATAATGGATAAAAATTGTAGCAAATTCACACCTGAAATAAGTATTCAGAAAAAAAAAAAAAGAAAATATAAGTTCTATATCATAATGGATAAATCTTACAGCTATAATATTTAACAAAAGAAACTAGACATAGAAAATAATTGAAGCTACTGTGACTGGAATGGAACATGAGGCAGCCTCATAAAGTTAATTACATGTGTGCTGAATTTATGAAAATTTGACAAGGTATACACTTAGCTTCCATCCTTATATCTATGTATGTTATACTTCAAAAATCTATTAAATATAAGAGATATAGCTAAAATTTCACTTTGTTACTACTGCTATTACTTGTGCCTTTTATTATCTTCTCTGGGTAAACTACTTTACCAGAACAATTATCTTGCAATTACATATAAATGTATGTGATCCTAGAAGATGTATATTTTTGAAGTGATTATTTCTTTGATTTTTTTTCAATTTTACATCTTAAAATTTTGTTTTAGTATGCAGAGATCTGTCTAACTCTTGGATAATTTAGTGATTCTCATCCTGACAAGTATTTAATTGTTGGGAGCTGTCAGCTACAGACCAGACCTCATGAATGAATGAAGACAATTTCACCTCATTATCTTATGTGTCTTCAGAAAACTGAAGATGAAATGTCACAGTTACCCACAGTGAGCAGCAATGTCTCCATTCCTCCAATATTAACCATAAGAAACATTCCCTAAAAAATAACAGCAAGTTAATAAGTAAATCTCTTGTCCCCAGGTATTCCACAAGAACTGAGGTTTTGCCTAATCTTATTTTGCCTAAGCCACTTCTTGTTTAAGTATTTGTAAACCATTCTTTTCACCCTTTAAACAAGCTTATAAGTCTCAATAAACTGGCTGAACATTCATGCTTACATTCAGTGCCAGCCTTTTTAGTTAAGCTCAATTTCTTTCTCTTGTTACCCTCCCTCATTTCCTTCATCCAGCTCTTTACATTTAATGAATACATTTGGTTATAAAAGTAACCAAATGTTACTTCAAGATGACTGCACTGAATACTACTATACATTCTTTTCTGTATTTATGCATTGCTTGTGTTTCTATGATAAAAATATAAAATTTGAACTATCATATAATAGTATATGGTAATTTCTCATTATGATAGATATTGTTAAATGAAACCACCAATTTTTATTCACATCAGCAGTGTTTGAAAGAATCACTTTCTTCACACCTTCACCAACTTTTAACATTCTCTTTCTTTTTACCTTTTAGAAGAAGTTTTTTGTCATGCTCTAAACTGCATTTTTATGATTGTTTGGTTGCTTTTCATTTCGTTGCTTGAGATTGAGTCTTTACTCTCAAATATTTTGAGATTGAGCCTTCAACTCAATCTCAAAAATTATAGAAAAGTATATAAATATTTAAGGAGCTAGATATTTAAGAAAGCAAAAGGGGGAATACTTAGCAGATGGGAGATTGAGATATCTCATTCAAGAATTAATCCTTTCTATTCATGTTCCTTGAGCATATATTCTGACAGTTACAAATCTGTTTACCAGAGTTGAATAAATTTATAGCTATGTGCTCATTTTCACTAGTAAGTAGGGCAATAAAACCATGTTGAATTATGTTTTCCAAAACACCAAATATACAATAGAGCCCTGATCATTTTAAACATGCAATATATGTGCGTTTAATACATTACTATCAAGATTGGGAGATATCATCCAATTGAGTATGTGGTAGTTTTATAGATCTCAGAAATAATTTATGGAAGTATATTTATTTGCTATAATTAATAAAACAACACTAGTGTTTTTCAAGAGACTACACAAGTTCATAATCTGCTTCACAATATTAAAATGACATATTTCTGAGTATGTACTTCACAAGAAAATGGAAAATAAAGTTAAAATAGCCCTGTTTCAAAAGTCAAAGCAAGCCAACAACCAAATTGAAGTACACAACCTGGGGGGGGGCAGGGTGGGAACAGTCAGGGAGGGGGGTGAACCCCAGAGATCACAGAGATGTGAAAATTATATATAAATAAATTATTTTTTAAAAAATTAAAAAATAGCCCTGTTTCAGATGTCTTAGAATTAATTTTACTTGAGTTAAATATGCTGAGAGAATTTGAATATTACATTTGTGTTGTCAGATGATTGTGGTGTACTTAGAGAATTTCCAGAGGACCTTTCTATGGTAGACATTAATAAATAATTTAGTAAAATACAATAAAGGAAACATACTGTATCTGAAATAGGATGAATCTGCACTAGACAGGAAGACATGCATTGAGTTGACTAATTAGAGGAATATGCATCTTTAAGAATTATCAAATATTCAAGTTACTATATTTGATTCTCAACTTGTAACCTAAAAATAAACTACTCATTTATCAATAATGGGCCATTAAAAACCTAACCTAATAATGTTGGTCTAAGGGCTTATTAACATATCACACAATATGGTGTTTATTTTAGAAGTTATTTTTAAAGCATGAAAGGACAGAAAAGGAAGTTTCCAGTGCAAAGAACATTATATTTTCAGCACCATAATTATTGTCATTTACAGTGCTCTAAAGCTTTAATCCAGGGAAAACTCATCAGTGAATTATGACTCAGTTTGATCTAAAAGTCCTTGAGAGGAGGAGAAATATCTGCAGATGGTTGCTCATCTGCATTTCATAATTACAGTATATGTTCACAGTCTAATAAACCCAAAAATATATGAAGACCAATATAGTCAATTCTCTGAACAAGCAACAACTAATGAACATCTGGAAATGGCTACATGACTATAATTGAGTGGATAATTTCCAAATGAAGTGGTGGCTGCTAATTTTCTAGTGTAAGTAATCTAGTATCACCTAGGTATTTAAGAAACACTAGCACTTTTAAAACATTTGGTTGTGTAGTTATAATATTATATAATAATGTATGTTACTGAAACCATTGATAAAATGATTGTAGATAAAAAAGCCTAGTAAGAAAATAAGAAAATTGTGTTGGCATAACTCCTGTACTGTATTGAGCCACAGGAAAAAAAAATTTTCCATAGAAAAAATAGTCAGAAAGGACCCATTAGTACTAGTCTCAATTTCAAATACAGTCTCAGTTTCAAAGACACCAAAATTTGTTGCCTCTCTAATTTAGTTATAATCACCATTACTGTGGCTTCTGCAGAAAATGAACTGCTAAACTTATTCATAAGAAACATGACATGCTATAAGACAATGGTTTTCCAAATTTACTATTTTAGCTTAATGCTCTGGGAACCTGGTTTCCTGAGTCTGCTTCATGATGACTCTGTTTTCCATTTCCAAATGCCATTAGAGTTTCTTTTAATAAGCTACTGTGCTACCAAAAAGAGCAGTTTGAAACCTACTCTTATAAAAGAGCATTATTTTAAAAAAAAAGAAGGAAAGAAAAGGATGAATGCTTGACATAGACATTGAACCATTCATTGTGAAGTTTCAGGAAAACCCAGCAGGCCTATGGGTTTTCTATGAAAAGTAGACACTGATAGAGGAATTTCTTTTTTTTTTTTTTTTTTTTTTTTGTTTTTTTTTCCCTATGAATTTGCATTGAAAATAAACTTTTTAATCTACAGAAAGTATTGGAATACTCTTATTTAAAGAAAAGGCATACAAAACAAATAATAACAAAAATTAGAAATTTGGATTTGGATATGAGGTAATGTTCTTGGTTTGCAAATCTCCAAATATAACCCTCCTTTAGATTTTGAATAACAGAAGAGAAAAAGGGACTAGAAATGCTATGCTCCATTTGCAAACCAGAAAATTCATTGCAAATGAGACAAGGAAAACCTCTCTCGTTAACCTGTCCCCAGAAACTGAGGGACTGAATTATTGCTTTCACCTTCTGAGATTGCAAGGGTGCTGCTGGCTTCCCTAAATCAGAGATAGTGACCACCTGCCTATACTCCCCATTCCTCAATTACTCTTAGGCTTTAGAATGTTAATTACCCCTCGGGTTTGTGTTTATCTTCTTTGAAATTCACCAGACCCTCACCCTGTGTCTCTATAAATACCCCTTTCTTTAACCTCCATTAGGCCGGGCAGTCATGGCTGGGTAATCTCTCATGATTCTTCTCTCATACCTTGCTTCCTTCAACATAGAAAGGGCTGTAACATTTAGCTTTATTCAGTTTTAGGCACTGAATTAAAATTTCAAAAGACAATATCCCATTTAATTCTTACAATTTAAATTTTTTAAATGATACTATTTTTATTACATTTTAATAGATAAACTAGACCTGGATCTTTCAGAACCGGTGATGCACATTATCTCGTTTCCCATCTTAAATTTTTTTTTCTTTCCTTACCTTCTAGAAAAGATGCTACTATAAAAGAACTTGGAAAGAAGTAAGCAGAGTGGACTATGGTGGTGGAATATGAGTATGAGTTGAGTATGAGTATGAGTTGGTGATGAGTACACTATGGTGGTGACATCTGATGAGGGTATCCCAATACTACCTCAGTTAAAAATGAATAAAAATAATTGAAAAAAAAAAGATACTTCCCACCAGGAATTAAAAGATAGCAAAAGTATTGTATTATTGTGAGTAAACTAGTACACTAGCTAGTACACTAGTACTAGTGTAAACTAGTACACTAGTACACTAGTAAACTAGTACACTAGTACACTAGTAAACTAGTACACTAGTATACTCTCTTATGTTTGTATCTTTCATGGGACTATAATAGCAAAAATAAATGCTATATACTTCAATAAACTCAAAATTGATATACCGCTACTCTCCATATACAAATATTAACTAGATAATCAGTGGTTATGCTTTTCCTCAAGTAGAAATGCTCACTGCATCATTTATTTTTGTGATAGCAAAAATATTTTTGTGTAGCAAATGATGTACAAGGTAAAAGACATGCCTTTCCCCACCTTATTTTTAGTTTATTATTAACTTGATTTTGTGCATTGCTATTAACCTGTTTTCTCTTACAACTAACTGCTATAAAAGAAGTGATTGGTTTTTATTTCTTTAGAAATATGTGCAGGGTTTTTTTTTTTTTTTTGCTTGTTTTGTTTCACAAGAATTGTGAAGCATTTTTTTACAACACATTTTTTTTCTCTTATCCTAACCTTGTTGAAATAGTTTTAAATGTTTTAAACTATTTCTTTCTACATAAACCAGTTTAAACATCTTTCAACTGATATTTTATATTTGAATATTTATTTCAATATATGAATATTATTCAGTCATAAAGAATGAAATCTTGCCATTTATGACAACATAGCTGGAACTTGAGAGCATTATGCTAAGTGAGATAATCAGATCAAGGCAAATACTGGAAAAGAAAAGAAAAATACTCTATGATATCTCTTATAACTAGAATTTAAAAACAAAACAACAAAAACAAAATCAAGTTCATAGACACAGATAATAGAACAGTAGCTAACAGAGTTGGTGGTGGGAGTTAGGTTAGAGGTTGCAAAGAGTAAAATGAGTGAAAGGAACCAAGAGCACAAACTTCTAGTTATAAAATAAATAAATCATAGGTATATAATATACAACATACTGACTACCATTAACAATCTTGCACTGCATATTTCTTTGGTAGCAAAAAGTAGACTTTAATATTTCTTATAACAAGTAAAAGGTTTTGTTTTACACATGGCGATGGCTGTTAGACTTAATGTGGATATCATTTCAAATATATGCAAATGTCAAGTAATTATGTTATACTTCTGAAATTAATGCCATGTTACATGTCAAAAAAAAAAAAGTTTATGTCTCCATTTCTCCAGATTAGAAATTAAAGAGTGTGGGGGAACATACCCTGTAAAATACACTCATTGTAGGAGTTGTTACATAAAAGTTTGAATGCCAAGTGACTAATAATCAATGGGAATGATCATTATACCCACTACGACAGGAAATTTTACATGAGAAGCCAAATTATAAAATATTTCTGAGAGACCATGACATTAGAAATTGGACAGTTCCTTTCCTGCTCTCCTTTCAGACTGATTTATTATATAGAACCAGCATGCTTTTGAGAGAGTGCTCTGTCAGTATTTCAACAGTTTCCAATTTCTTTGTAACCACGCAGAGAAACCTACCTCTGGAAAAACAGAGTCACACATTGGTTGCATTAACATTTGCAAGTTTATAGAATATAATTTAACTGTGTCATTTTGTCATGCCGCTGATGATGTTGAGGCTACCATGCTGATGATGTTTTGTATTTTCCTGCTTTTGTTCTCTATAGGCTGAATCTATTGTTTAAATCAATAAGTGCAATCTTATTTTCTTTACTTCAAATTCATGTCTAGAATGAAGAGGGAGACAACTTACATTATATTATGTACTTAAGAAAGAAGAAAAATGTCCATCAATGTATACAATATTATCCATATAGATTCCTCTTTTCTTTTTAAACATAGGAAGTTACAACACTACAAATAATACCATTTATTTCTTTGCCTACAGCTTCTTCTTTAGACTCTATATCAAGCAAGTCCCACCTGTTGACTGGTTAGTGATTTTCCAGAAGCTCTCGAATTATGACATTTTCAGTTGCTAACTCAGTCATGTATATCTGCAAGTGAAGTACCCAACCCGCCTATTCTGCCTCTCAACTTTTTCTTTCTTTCTGCCTGCTGTGACTGGAATGGATTTATCTTTCCATTGTGTCATAATTCCTGTTTCCCAGTTGTGCTGCTGATGAGCCTGTCAGTTGGTCCCACACATCTCTGCTGCAGCAGCAGAATCCTCTGCGAGTCATTACCTCAGCAGCATGGTTCAGGGAGCTCATTCAGGAATGGCTTGTCTACAGTTGTTCTGACTACAGGGCAAGGCTAATGAGGTATATCCAGGAATATTCCATAGAAAAAACTATAGGAATTGAAAAATAGTATCATAACCTTTGCTTATGGTGCACTACTTATTAATTTAATTGCTTCTATGCAGATATACAATAACATTGACCATATTTGTTTTTGTGCACCTTCTAGATCATAGGTAAGAAAAATTGTTATTGCAAAATTAGGAAGAAATGACTCATTATATACTTATTCTTACCACCTTATTCTAAATAGTGACAGGCATTATTTTAACTTTGTTGTCTTTGCAGACTCTCGTTTTCTATTATTTGCCACTAGTTCTAAAATATCGAAGAAAATTATTATACCTTATGAAATGTAGCAAATGAAGTTTCTATGAAAGACATAACACTTCTGAATGTTTCAGAATACTGACTGTGATACCAATAGGAGGCATGACCGCATAAAACTGAGCGCAATGCAGAACATTGGATGTTATTTTCATTCACTGCTTATCATTCCTTTAACTAAAATTGTTATAATTTGTACAAAAATAATCCGTTGACTCTGACTAAAGCACAGAAAGTTAATGTACTAGAAATTGGAAGCTGAATATCTCAGTACCTGGTATATTTTGGCTTTCTTACAGATTCTTCTCCCAGGATCAAGTGAATCTTCACTCAGAGCACAGAAAAGACTTTTATATCTCCTGGCCACAAATTCTTTGAAAATGTACACCTCAAATGACAAAATACAGAAGATTATATAGGTTGATAGAGTCGTAGTGGATTATGTTGGCAATGCATGTGTGTGAAGGGAGGAGTGTTTATCAACTTGTGATTATCCTTGGGGAAATTCTCTTTTATATTATTTGAGAACATTTGTATTTTAACATAATTGATGGTTCCTAGTCAGCTTAATTACATGTTTGTTGACTTACTGTTTTAATTTGAATACCTTAAGTTTCAAATAAGAGAAAGTCCCATTTTAATTGCATTAAAAAATAAATGAAGCTTTTAGTTAGTGTTTGTATTGGTGGAAGAACTAGGACAGGGCTTAGGCTTAAGGTCATCCTGAATTTTTTTTAATTAATTGCACATACACACATGTGTTTCGTTTGTTTCCATACCCAGGCATGTGTGCATGTGCATATATATATAAATATGTATATATACATATATATATACATATGTATACATCATTATCCACCCAAGGTCCTCCCGACACCTTGCCACCCCTGAACCATGCTTATCTCTGTGCCTTCCCCTTCCCCTGATTTTGCCTCCTCCCCTTCTATTGTTTATGCTTCACTTCTGTTGGCAGTTTCAAATTAATACTGTCCATTTGCTTGTTTGTATCTCTTGTATTCTTCATATAAGTGAGACCATCTCACATTTCTCTTTTTCTTTCTGGCTTTCTTTCTTATTTCCAGTAACATGATTCCTTCTAGCTCCATTCATGTTGAATGACACATTTGTCTTCTTTGCTTGATGAACAATATTCCATTGTGTAGATATACATATATTTTTCAGCCCATTCATTGATTTTTGGTTATTTGGGTTGTTTCCATATTCAGGCAATTGTAAATAGTACTGTAATAAACAGTGGGTGCATGTGTCTTTTTGAATTATTGTTTTTGTGACCTGTGGGTATATTCCCAGTAGTGGGATTGCTGGGTTTAATGATAGTTCCATTTTCATTTATTTGAGGGTCCTCCACACCACCTTTCATAGTAATTGGACCAGCTTACAGTCCCACCAGCAGTGTAAGAGTGTGCTTTTTTCTCCACATCCACAACAACACTTGTTTTTGTCCAAGTTTTTGTTTTAATATGTGCCATTCTTACTGGTGTAAGATGGTATATCAATGTGTTTTTGATTTGCATTTCCCTGATTACTAGTGATGTTGAATATATTTTCATAAGTCTGTGATCATTTGTATTTCCCCTTTGGATAAGTGTCTTTTTAGCTCTTCCCCCCATTTTTTTATTGGTTTTTGCTTTGTTTTGTTAAGTTGTGTGAGTTCTTTGTGGATCTTTTCATTCAGACCATTATTTCTTGTACGGAGGGTGAAATTTTTCTTCCATTTGGTTGGGTTTCTTTTTGTTTTGGTTAATGTCTCTTTCACTGTACAAAAGCTTTTTGGTTTTATAATATCACAAGGTACCTATTTCTGTGTCTCTTAGTTCTGTATATCTTCATATATTTTTTCTAATGATGACTTTATTATAATAACTTTAGTATATCTAGGTTTCCTATCTATGTAAGAAATAATCTATGGGGGGGAACCTAGTTGCAAAATTTAATAATTTTGTGTTCACTATTTGGCTAACTTAGAATGAATCTTCAGGTTTGAATTCCTCAACTGTGTGAAGGGGAGGAGATGTATTGAATCAAGGTCATATTCTACCCCCAAGCTTGGAGGGGACCCAGATGACATGCCTGAAGCTGGGAAGGAAGCCAATTTTCCCTGAAGACCTGGTATAATAAAACAAAACTGGGAACTATTGGAAAAAGATAAAAGGAAAATGTGTAAAATCAACAAAAGTAATTATTTCCTTAAATATGCATTACCTACTATAAAATAATTCCATAACAAACTCTCATTTTTCATTCTATAAGGACTGACATTATTCAAACAGATAATTTAGCTAGTTCTTGGGGTATCAGAAAGTGGGTGTCAAAAAGAGGTTCAGCAAGAAAGCAAACTGAAAAGAAAGCTGGACTATTTCCCAGCTCTCCTGAGTCAGGTCTTCACAGTATAACTTCATTAATCTTTTTGAAGTAATTTCTCAGTACATCAGACACACATTCAAATGTTAGTACAAAAATACATTTCAAAGTCAAACATGAATGCTTTTCATACTGTGTATCATTTTGGATTAACTATGTCTTTTTGATAAGATATAACTATTCCTACAAATTTTAACTATAGTAGCTTTAGGTAGGCTCAGTAGGTATCCAGTATATTTAGCAACGACTAGTTGTGGGTTTCTCTACAAATCATAGTGCTCCCAGTCAAGGAGATGGTTTTCCAGGTAATTTTGCGAACCTTTGGGTACTGATGATTGGGTCCTTCCAAAAGGAACCCTTGAAAAATTATAGTGAATACCTCAGATCTAACAAAAATCTATTTAAAAGCTGTAACTTTCATGGTAAAAATAGATGTTAAATAGTCTGATATTTGTGAGTGTGAGGTGTTTTTGATCTTTCCCAGTATTGGACAAGATCATTTATTCTATTGCATTAAGTATAAATTACTGTTATTTAAATCACTTGTGAGAAAATATTGTTATGATTTTGACCTAGAAGAAGAGAAAAATAAACTTGCTAAATATAAAATAGTCATTCTATGAACATAGCCAATTTTTGGTTCAACTTAGTTTTCAACTGTTGATTCTTTGTCAATAATTGACCACTACCTTTGATTTCATCTTGTGGGAGAATGGGATTGATGAAAGAAAGTTACAATGTCTTTGACTGCTGTCCACTGTGCTTTGTCTAAATTCACAGCTCTGTCAAATTTAAGGTTGAGTGATTCCAACACATACCTAATATCTGCCAAGCTTTTGGAGAATGAACATTTCTTTGGGAAACCAGTTTTTGAGAGATACTGCTGATAACTCCTGGAAAAATGATAGATTTCTAGTCACCCATAGCTTGTTGTTGTCACAGTCGCTGTTTTCAGATTCATCTCTTAAGCAAAAACTGGAGACAGAGAAACTGGACTCTGATAGATCAAACTCCATTTGCACATATTTTTCTAGCATTAAAAATAAATATTATCATATGTAATTTATCAACATCTTAGATAAAATATAAGAATTTTTTATTGAAATGATTAAAGCTAGATTATTGTTAACTTTAATAGCTACTTGGGACTAGTTATTGTTACCTCCATAAGTTCTGAGCAGAAATAGAAAAAAAAATGCTTTGAAGGATCATTTTAAATTTTATTGACCTCTTTTTCTCTCCTTAGACCAAAAAATGCAGTTTCTTAAACAAAGTTAAAAGAAATATCTTAACAATATTAAATAAATTCTTTAAAAAGCCTTACTGTAACATGTCATATTTTCTTTCTAATTTATCTCTTTTCTAATCTCAGTAATAATTCATAGTCGTTAGAGAGAGAGTATATTATCAAAGATTGGAATTACTGACCCTTTGTCAATGTGATTCTCAGTCTAAACTTTATATCTGTATCCTAAACATATAAACTCAATGTTTTGCATTTCAAACAATTTTCCAGGAGGGAATTCATAATTTGATTCTTTTGTGTTGTTTTGCATTTAGTAAATATTTTGCTATCCTCATGTGTTGCTAGTAGAAATTGAGAAGTTATCTCTTATCTGTTCACTTTTCTTAATACTCATACATCTAGATGATAGTGTCCTTAATTTCCCTTGAATTCCTCAACATTTCATTCTTCACTGCTACTTTCTTCCAAGTCACTTAATCATCTCTATCTAGTTTTGTTCCTTCCTATTCAATTAATTCTCTCAGCTGCCAGAAAGAAAAAATAATATTTTTTTAAAAATCAAACCTGTTAAACTCATTTTTTTTTCTTTTTGAGAGTAAGGTTTTGGTTTGTTCTTATGCCTCAGAGAATTAAAACCAGAGCATAATAAATAGGTTAAAAAATACTACTAATCTTTATATTGCCTCAATCAGTTGATCTCATCCCAGGCTTTACATTGTAAATATTTTAATCTTTTTAGAATATTCCAGCTAACTGAAAAAACATTAACTTTACCTTCACTTCTGGTGTTATGAAGACAGCACCTGTTTACTTTAACCAGGCGTACAGGAAGGTATGGACAAGTTGAAGAGTAATTGAAATGGGAGTTTCCAAAATATTGTAGATTGCTGGCAAACAACTAGATAGGAATTCTATAATGCAGGTTGAGAAACATCAATACCAAAGTAATTGAACAATTGCTGTCATGGTTTCCTCTATTTCAAAGTTCTCCTGAGCAATAAAGTCAATTGGAGGGTCAAGAAATGGATGGATACATGGATGGATGGATGGATGGATGGATGGATGGATGGATGGATGGATGGATGGATGGATGGATGGATGGATATACTAATGCAAAGGAATTGGATCCTGGAAATGATGATTGTGGAAGCTTGGCAAGTTCAATATCTGGTGAAGAAATCTGACAGACTAGAGACTCAAGAGTTGTAACTTACATTTAAAGTCAGTCTTTTGGAGAGCCAAGAAACCTTATATTACAGATAAATTGTGAATATAATCTACTAGAAAATTTCCTATAGTTCAATTGAGAGGGAGAAAACCAGACTTTGTTTTATGCAAGACTTCAACCTAATTTGATAAGGATCATCAACATTATTGTGGGCAACCTGCTTTATATATTCATAGTCCATAAGTTTAAATGTAAATATCATCTGAAAATACCCTTCCTGAAATACCTAGATTAATATTGAACCAAATTTCTAGGCATCATACTTAGAAAATTTGGCACATAAATTAGCTATCACATCCTATTTTTTCACTTTTCTTTGTTTAACTATTTAATATACTATTATAAATAAAGTGATGCATATAAATTTTGATTTATTAATTCTGGATCATTTGCCTAAGAAATACAAGGAAAACTTTTAAAAGACACTCCTGAGTTCCAATTCAGATAAGATAAATCAGAAATTTCCTGTTAGTAACCATAGCAATTCATTTTCTGCCAAAAAAAATTGAGAATTATCTAATTTTATGTCTTCTGAAAAAGCATAACCGTGTCTGTTACTGTTATTTCTTTTGATTGTTTGCTTTAATATATACATAGCTATGAAAAAAGTTTCTGCTTTTCATTATCAGCATTGTACTGAGTTCTAGAAGGCTTACATCAATAGTTTCATGAAAAATATGAATATAATTCAGAAAAAATACATGTCTATTATCTATTATTGTTGTTGTGATGAATAAGGCCATCCATAATAGTTTCTTGGAATAGTATTATAAAAGTAAACTTGCCCCAAGTTGCTTTCATGTGCCTTGCAGAATAATTTATACTTTAGAAAACCATACCTTTGGCTTATATTATATGGACTCCTGAAAAGTAAAGATATAAATAAGAGGAAACTGTCATTATTATCTTCTTATAGTGAATTAATTCATTTGCATATAAAGGTATTTCCAATATATTTTCCTTAAAAGACAAATCCTTTCAAAAATTGGTTCTATAGTTGAAAAAGTTCAGTGAATGTGTAATATGCTGCATGAATTTTTTAGAGGTATGATTTGCAACAAAGAAAGTTAATTATTCTGAGAAATATTCCATTTAAAATGTGAAATTTGTTTTTCTAAAGTGTTCCAAACTGGCTTATCTATAAAGCCATATTTTTGTATAACTTCACTGATTTCTGTTATATATTTAGATGAGTCTAATTTAGCATTTTTTGTTTTTATTACACATTCAATAGCAATCTATTTTTTAACAACCTATTTTGATGTCATACTCTGTCCTAAGCAATGTATTATGCTCTGCAATATATGCATATAAATGATATAGAGTTTTTATTTTGAGAGAAATCTAGACTTTCCAGGCACACAGATGAATACGTTATAAAACTATTGCTGAGTAATATTCCATTTTGTAAATATACCACACCTTTTCAGCCATTCATCAGTTTGGGGGCAATTGGGTTGTTTCCATATCCTGGTTATTGTAAATAATACTGTGATAAGCATCGCAGTACATGTTAGCAGAAATAAATCAGGAAGAAAAAGACAGAAACCATATAGCCTCACCTATAGATGAGATATAGGAATAACAAACAAAAGGCCAAGATAAAGTCAAAATAAGCTAACAACAGAATTGGGGCAAACAACTGAGGAGAGGAAATTACTTCCGTGAGGAAGAAATCAGGGAAGAGAGGAGCACAAGGCGATCAAGATGAAGGTTTACAGGTGATAAGGGACAATCCCAGAAAATGCAAGATGTAATATATTCATACATACACACACATGTACACACACATATATACATATACATAATACATAAACAACAAAATTATTAGTAAAACGGATGAAACTACCACCTAAGTATATGTCAGTGAGCTGAACAGTGTGATGCAAGGAGTGGAAAGCTGTATCTTTGTCTTCTAGGTAAATTTAAGTTTTAAAATGTTTTTTTAAAAAATATAATCTTGTGTAAAGTTTGGATAAGAAATGGTTTTAAAGCATAATAGGAGCATAGTCAATTAAAAATTCATTCAGAAAGATTATGTGGTAGAGATGTGGTAGTAGGATTATGCTGAGGAGAACCTGAGCCATTACAATTCATCAGATGAGTGATCTTGAGTTTCTGAGCTAAGGAAGTTGTAGAATTAGAAAAGACAGAGCAGACTTAAGAAACATTGTGAAAAAGAACTAACAAGAGAAGCTGATGTGATGTCTATGAAAGGAAGGAAGAGAAATGGGGTGGGTCAAAGATTATTCTAAGATTTATATCTTAGGACCTGATATGGATGATAAGTTCCAACAGTACTACTGGATGAAGAGGAAGGAGCACTAATGTGACCAGGGAAAGGATGGGGGAGGGTTAATTTAAGCTTACATGATTTGATATGTCTATATAACAACTACATGTACATATTCAATTAGAGGTAGAAATATTAGAAACCATTATTTAAAAAAGGATTTGGAAACCATTATCCTCTAGGTAATTGAATTTGGGAATACAGGCAGGACCATTCAGAGAGCTTATAAAGGGAACAGATATGACACAGGAATTTGACTATGATGAAAGTGTTTAGTACATATTAAAGAGGGAGATATCTTGTAGGAGACTAGAGAAAGCAATTCAAAAACACTGATGGGAAATCTGGAAATGGTAATGTTCTTGATGATGAGAAAAGAATTTTAAGAAATGCATCCATGTACCTATTGGTGCAGCAGAGAATTTGGACTCCTTTATCACTTTACTTTCCTTTGCTGTCTCCTCCATTTCTGGTCCTTTAAAAAAATTTTTTTTAGAAATTTTACAAATGTGTCAAAATGACATTCTATTTCATTTTCTATATTTAATTATTTAATAACTTACTATGTATTTTGGGATAAAATATGGCATTTACACTTAAGTTGATTCCTCTCTCCCACACAAAAGTTGATTTATATATTTCAAAATGATTTCATGTCAGCTCTTCGGTCTTACCTCTTTCATTTATTCTAGTCCTCGTGACTATTGGCACCACCATGCAATTGACCCTGTTTCTCATTTCATTCTGGTGACTAGCATTTTGTTCTCATAATCTAAGATTTGTTTTTGGTGTTTGTTCAGTTATTTAAATTTAAGTCTCAGATGTACAGTTGTATATTTAAAGAATAATTGATACTTCTTGAAGCATGGTTTTGAAGATTGGTTGGAGGGTGACAGCTAATGATCAAATTTTCAGGTTTCTGACCCCAGGTTATTTGTTATGAGAAACATTTGTCAACACTGCATTTCAGAAAGTAGTTGACCTCACTGGAAAAGTCAGTCAGCTCAATTTTTGTTGCCTCCATTGACTTTCTACCTTCTTTGCCAAATATACTCTCTCTAAGATTAGATTCCCTAATAGACAACCTAATAAAAAGACAAGCCATAAAATTATGCCTAAGAACTATTTTCCATAGATCCCAAAAAATAAAACATTACTAATCAAGAACAAAACTTATGTGGAACCCATTCTTGTCTTACTGGCTTGGAATTATTTTATAATCTATAAAGTTACTGAATGATTTCTTCACATATATTCTGTTTAGTTGATGTCTTTTCCATTTATGTGTTATAGTAGTGTAGTGTATTACTCTTTATAATGGTATAGTCTCACATTTTAATGTGAGAATTACCAGTTCTCTCCACACTAGCATTTATTTTCAAAATAATTTTGCTTCTTTCAGTTATTGCACAATGTTACCAGAATATAATGTGACCAGGTTGTAGTGCTATCAACACTCTAATTGTGATTTATTCATCACAGGCCTCAAATGTCATGATTAACACATGAATTACCAGCCTCTACATTTCTAAAATTAAGATTAGATCTCTTTGAGACTAGCTCAAATATTATAAAATTGGTTCAGTCAACAATATTTCCTCAAGCATTTCCAACTTGATAGAATAAAATTAAGAAAATTGCTTCATAGAGTTGACAGATCAGTGTGTTCTCCTTAAAGGTCCCCATAAGGGAATGGGAAAACAATCTGAAATTAAAAAAAAATCTGGATACTATAACAGAGCTTGACCTGAATAGTCTTGTAGCTTGAGGAATATGAGAACAAGAACCTAAATCATACCTAGAAGTGTAACAAAGAGTTATGCCTGGAAAGAGCAACCAAGGTAGCTAGGTAAAGGAACTTTGTCTGGTAACTGAACTCTTTGTAGGACTGTGTGTTGGGGAGTGAAGGTGGATTTGAGTCATTCTGGATTTGACCCCAGGATATTCCTGCTAGGGAAACAAAGGAGATTGAGGTGTAGTCCACGGCAGAATGCTTAGGTAGGGGTTATATGCAGGCAGCTTGTTCCATCTACAGTTGGAGGTCACCAGCAGGAGAACTCCAAGTGTTTTCAAGAAGAAAACTGAAACAAAGAATTAGAAGACTACAATCTTCAATCCTTGTGGTTCAAGTCCTTTTAATTCTTTGTTACTTCATGACTGTGAGACATGGGCTGTGGTAAATGGCAGCAGTAAGATATATTGGAGATGCTGAATGGGTGACAAGGTAGCTCAAGAACGTGAACTACCTAACAAAAGCCTCTGGAACACAATTGAAAAAATTTCTCTATACAAAGTTCCAGTCTTGATAACTAATTTCTGCTTGCCATCCATATAAGGCTACCTCCCCATGAAGAGAGATCTAGTCCCATGAGTCAGAAAGGAAATCAATTCTCTACCAAGTTATGAACACAGAATGCATGGCTTCTATCACTCTATCTCAGCCCAAGGGCTACATCTTGCCTGAACAGAGTATGTAAATGAGAGGAGATAGAATCTGACAAATTTGTTTCTCTAAACATAAAAGAGGTTATATAATCCTGTTCTATGTAGTTAGCTCTTATTGCCACTTGATCCCAGTATATTCTCTTTTAATGAAAATAACTTCATCAGTCATCACATTTTGGGGGCACCTTCTCATGTTCACTCACTATTATTGGTGTAATAGTCTAGGGTCATTCACATGATGTGGGAAGTTTTTCCAACTCTTTCTCTTTCTCGAGGAGTACAAGATCCCAACCAGATAAAATTCTCTATGTTCCTAACTCTGCCATTTTTCTTGGGTCCTGTCTGGGCAGTTGTCTCTGTTGAAGATTTCATTCTCTCAAAGTGACATCCTCACTGTGTGAAACAGGGGACAAGTCTGTTTCATCCCACAGCAGCTAAGTTAAGTGCTTTTTGGATACCCAATAACCAGAAACCAAACTTTTTTAAATAACTCTTTTCTGCTGCTGTGCTAATGATTCTTCATAGGGCACAAAAGCATGCTCCTTACACTCAACATTTTTGTGAATTTCTTAACAGAACAACCTATTCTTTTTTTATTTAAAATCCTACCAACCTTTCTCATACCTCCATATTAATAAGATTCATGAATTATGTTAGACCATTTGTGTCTAAATGAGAGACGTTTTTTGACAGGTAACCTAATGGTAGAATTGTTCATCCCTCTATGACTAAAGCTTTTGTGCTGGTTTCTCAGTCTTGTTCCTACCTTACTTAGAAGAAATGAGTTATGTTTCAAGAAACTTTCAAGTCTCTTGAAAAGTCAATTTGACTTTTCAAGTCAAATTGGTCTCATTGATCATGTACAAGTGAAAAAAATCCTAAAAGACACAGTTTGGGTTAGAATTGGCACCTCTCCCTATCCCACCTCACCTCTGTTGCACTTAGAAAGTCATGGAGGAGAGACAGTACCCTTCAGAGACCCTTGGATCTCAGCTTTTTAAAGGACCAACATGAGAAAGGAAGAAAATTGAACTGATGAGTTTCTTGTACCCCAAGTCAATATCAGCAGGAGTAACTCTGTTGTTACCATTTTTATTTCTCTTCTCTTATAAGCTTTCTTTTTAATAAGGAGTTCCAAGAATTTTTTTGCCACTCTTATCTGTAATCACAGTTCTAGAAACTTGGTGTTATGAGTTATTTAGCATAGGCAATTATGAAAAATAACTGTGGTATAAGTGCAGTCAATCTTAAATTCTTACAAATAGAGGGAAATAATAAGCAATTAAGAAAATTATACTTTCAATGTAAAATTTTCTACTCAACATATGCTCACAAGTTTCATGCACTAAATCTTTTGCTTGTAAATGTCCTTGCTTTTGAAAATGACATTCTCTTTCTCCATAATGTATATCTGAAGATGTTCTAGGAGAGTTTATATATGTATGTTATAATTTCTACAATTGTATGCTTTTATTTGAAGCATATTTTAAAGTTACAGCTTTTCATACTGTTTGAAAGGCATGTAAAATTGAAGTATCAGTGACACTTTATATTACAGCTATTTTGTCTTTAAATAGCACCAATTTAAATGTGCATTATTATGATAGGTGAGTTTAATTCCTTAAGTTTCATTTACAATACTTTGCTAGTGTTTTTAGACTGTTGTTTGCAGTTATTTTGTAGCTTGGTCCACCCTTATCTCTGAATTTTAAAAGTCAACTTTCTAGTTGTACCATTTTGTAATCCAGACAGAGTACCATGAAAGTTGAAAAAGCAGCCTCTGGTCACTAAGTTAGTGAGAAAAAATACTTCAAAATGAACTCCCTCCACCCTTACAAAAACCAGAATTTAAGATAAAGGCAAAGGTTAGATCATTGTTGCTTCACAAAGGGCTAATTTGACTCAATTTGAACCTGTTCCCCTTCCCTAGTTCAAAGCCCTCTTGGAATTCTCCTGTTTGGGGAGTCATTACTCCCATTGTTTCTGATCATTCCAGCCCTGCTACCTGCTAAGTACTGTGCTGAATTTGCCTTATATCAAGAAGGGTGTGTATTCCACTGACGAATTTTGTGAATTTTGAGGACTGTCTCTGGGAGGAGTCAACTCCTAGAGTGACAAGTCTCCTATTCTAGTGCAGATGCCACACCCAACTCCTTTCTCCTTTTCTCTTTTATTTATCTTTCTCAGGGCTAGTAAGCAATTCTTGAAGATTAATTTTTAAATAGTTCCATCCACTTTCAGTTTTCCCAGAGTCCGTCCAAACACTTGCACTTCATAAAAAAATATTCAGGTGGATAAATCTTATATTTCGCTACAGGGAAAGCAGGAAGGTTTTGTTTTGCTGCAGCAGTGTTTTGTTTATTTGTCTGTTTTGTTTGTCTGTTTGCTTATTTGTCTGAGAGTTTTGTTTAGAAGTCTTTTTTTTGTATAAAATCAAGCATTTGCAGTGCTTGAGTGGGTGGAAGACGGAATGGGATAATAAGTGACTTTCTCCTCCCATCTACAGGCAAAGTGTCATGAAGAACAGAGAATGAAAGTGCCTATTAGACCACAAATAGCAGAGTCAACACAGGGTAACTTCAGATATAGTCAAGTGTCAAATAAAACTAAAACAATTTGGTAATAAGTTTGATGTCCTTTATTCAAGGGTGAAGAATCTAAGGGTTAGAAATGGTGCCTTGTAAATAGAAGAACACTTTTTCTGAGGGATTTTGGGAAAAAGCAAATTTTACAGAGAAGTAGAAGAGGTAATGCAGAAACATTATTACCTAGGAAGTCAGAGATTTTATGATGGAGGGAAAGATTTTATAAGGTACGGTAAACTAGCTAAAACTGAGTTGAAAGAATGTGATTGGTGTTGTTTCTTTGACAGTAAGATACTTCCCATAATTGTATGTTGACTTAGGTTTTGAATTATGATTTGTGTTTGGCTACTTGGGTGATATCCAATTTGTCAGTCTCAATATCCAAATTAACTTATTTTGGAAATTTAAATGAGTAGCAGGATAAAGAGAGCATGTTTTCTTTTCTGTAAGGTGAGTCAAGAAAACAGGATTTATCATTTGTGAACCTACAATGTCTAAGGGAAAGAAGAAATATTAGAAATATTTCATTTTTTTAAAATTTCAGTGGTTATAAAATGATCTATAAATTAACAGCAAATTAGAATCTCTTCATGTTGATTTTGTCTTATTTAAATGTTAGTTTTCAATTTGTTTTTCACTTTTCACCTTGAAAGTATTTTATGCCACATAGGAGACTCTGTTTTATGTAGAATCTCTAATTACTTCTAACAGAAAATTACCTCAAAGAGATATTTTAATAATGAGAAAAAAATTCAGAAGTTATCAGTTTTTCTGATAGAATCATACAAACAGAAAGTACAAAGCAAGAATTCACATTTCATCAATCCCATGCCTGCATCAGAGATCATAGTCACAAGTCCTAAAAGTCATAATAAATTAGGCAATATTAAATTGTGGTTAGCATATCAAATGTGCCAGTATTGTAAGTAGAGTAGAAAGTTAGTGAACTATTTGTATTATATTATGAAATATATAGTGAAATATGTGTATATATATCTTTAAAATATTATTTAATTATAAAATGTATAAGAATAGCTAATGACTGACTTATACATTATACTGATTAATTTGATAAAATATTTTCACAATACATGTTTTGTCCTATGGAGCTCTGCCTCTTATTCCTCACTGGGTAGGGATGGAACAGGAGACAGTCTGGGATTCAGAACCACTGAATGGCTTAGTTGTTTTGTTTACATTTTTGCAAAGCCTTTATCATTGTGTCATCTGTTCTGTGTTATTGAAACTTCACTAGCATTTGTAGTTTCCTCTCAAGAAGAAAAATATATGACATTCCCCTTTTAGTATAACTACTGATAGCAGAGATCCAGAAATGCATGTTAATTATTGAATACTTTCATTAAATGCTGTTAATTATTGAATGCTTTTATTAAATGTTGGTTATATACTTTTATTCTATGAGATTCATGAGATCTAAATTATATTGGATACTGGTAACATATCTAATTTAATTGGCACAATTTAAATGAATTCTGATGATAGTGTCCTTCATCTTTGTTGACTCTGACAATTGGTATGCAACCTTTCATGGCAGAGAAGCAACCTTGTCACTCATTGATGTTGTCATGAAGCACAATCACTATGTGACATTTTGACACAGAGTTTATTTAGTGATGTTTGCATTCTGACATTCACAGAATATGTGAGGACATTTCATCAACAGCAACCCCAGCTTCACAGAATGCAAAAAAGAGTATGTGTTTTACTGATAGCTAGAATAAGACTTTGATTACTTCCTTTCTGACTTCTTTTTAACCTCTCCTTTAAATATTATGTGCCTTATTTATTGATTTATGAAAACAAAAGTATCTGAAAGAAATTTATGTATGTTATAAGTTAACTCATTATTTGATTGTTTCACAGTACATTTTTATTTTATTTTTGACCATTTAATTTGATGCAAAACAAAAATAAGGATATATAAATATTGAATAGCAGACATTTCTATGTTAGGGTACTAATGCACATTTACTCTTAGAGGAATGCCCTCACTTAAAAAACAAGCAAACAAACAAATCTGTCAGTCATCTAACTGTGTTTGGAGAACTCACTTTGCAATTAATAGAAATGAGAGAAGGAAAGAAGAGTAGTTTTAGGAATCATTACATTTCATTTTTACTGTAAAATCAATGTTTCTACAGCCATAATAGTACCTGTGGGTGATAATAAGTAGGTAGAAGCTTCACATAAGTAAACTGGATGCAATTTTTACTTTAAGATCAGTTTTGAACAATTGCTACTTATCAGGAAATCAGAATTGCTTCAGCACCCACTTTGTAAGTTGGAGGAGGGGCCTCACAAGAAGGAAATGGAGAGCTTTAATGCATTCCCACTACAGCCCTAAATGCATGCTCAGGCTTCTTCTATTATCTCATGGGGAATATGAAGATGATCTGTGGGCCACTGGGTAATCACTAAAGTGGGTGAGTTTCTACTGTCACTTAACTGGGGAAACTCAACGCGGTTATCTTTCCCAAAGTGAAAATCAAACTGAAAATTATCAAGCATTTTCTCTTAGTAAACACTGAAAGAATTCTAAAAATGAGTCTAAAAACTGGATTTTACTTTTTAGTGGTTATCTTTATTTCTGTAGTTCTTCTACACCCTTTCACTACATAATCATGTAATATAAAAAAGGGTGGACTTAATCCATCTGCTTGACTTTCTGCCCTTGTGGTTACATAGTTTCACCAGTTACTTTTCCACTGGATTATCTGGGAGAATTTTGTTGTGCTCTTTTTTTTTCCTTCATTTTGAGACTAGGTCTCGCTATTTTTGCCTGTGGAACCATAGGCTCACGTTGCCCGGGGTACCACAGACTCAGGCAATCCCCAGCCTCAGCTTCCCAGGTACTGGGATTACAGGCGTGCACCACCACGCCCAGTTATTTTTTGGGGACTAAGTCTCGTTGTGTTGCCCCAAGCGGGACTCGAACCTCGATCCCTAACCCCAGCCGCCTCATAGGTTGAAGCTTAGAAGCATGCATCACCGTGCCGGTCTTCTTTCCAGCTTCCCTCCATCCCTCCATCCCACCTATCCTTCCGCTATCCTTTTTCTCTTCCTTTTTCACATTTTTATTTCAGAAGCAAGATAAACAAATGGTAGAGTGATGAGAGACAAAAAACTAATCATTTTCACATTCACATCCATGGAAAACAGTAAAAACATTATTAATGAAAGAACTTAAAGCACTTACTGGTTTACAACTCCTGCTCCCTCCATTTATGTTCATTTTTTATGACAGTGGGTGGTAGGACTGGATTAAACTGCAGCCAACCCACTACCTGTGCTACTTTCCCTAGGTGTCTTTCCATAAAGGTCAGACTGTCCTGTCAATTTTTTTAGATTCACACATGTGGACTCTAGTCATTGTGTGAGTTACTAATCTCAGCAACCCTTTGGTGCCAAAGGATGAGGCCTCTCAGGAGTAGGAAAGGAAAATTAGTGGTATTTTAGATGTGACATTTCCCTAGAAAGTTTTTCTACTAATAAGCATGCAGTTTGCACAGATGTGTATTTGTCAGTCATAGCTGTGCTGTTAGAATCACCAAGGGAGCTTTTGAAAAATACTGATACCTGAGCCCCCAAGAATCTGATGTAATTATCTGGGACTGTAGTCCCAAGCAATTCTAATGTTTAGATAAGATCTATAAACAGAACAAATAGATTTTAGAAAATTCAATTCATTTTTCTCCTTTTTCATTAGGTGGGGTGCCATGAAATACTGTCTGAGTCCTGTTACCATTCCCTTTGTAATCCGGGACCTTTTGTTACTCTTATCTCTCCCTCTTCTTCATTGCAGTCTTAATGCAGCCCTCAGTATTGGAAGATGCTAAAAGAAATTGATTACATATTCCTACCCTCCAACAGATTATAATCAACAGGGACTAAGAGCTATGCACCCTTCCTCCCCACCCCACCCCCCCAAGAAAATGATTTCTGTGATTATGCTAGGATGAAACAGAATTATTACATTTGTTCATAATCAGTTGGTTACACTTTGCTAGTTTTTCTGGATATTTGTAGCAAACCTTCTGGAATAAGCATTGACAAATTTTGCTCTTCTCTTGACTAGGAGCCAGGGTAGGTGTGCCAGTTGATTTCCTTTTGAGAACTTGCTCTTGTGCTAGAAGTAGTGCATTGAGCTGATGACTTCCCTTCCACTACAGCATCCTTTCCAGTCTGATGCAGCAATCAGCCGAAGTCTTGTTCTTCCAATAGCAACCAGCAGCCGCAGACAGCCACAGACCATAGGACTAAGCAAAGTGGTAATATTGCAATGGGCGTTTTATCTAGTGCTTCCTATTGGGGTTGTTAAGACTCCATCAAATCAGAATCAGAGTCTGAGTATATCTACTCATCTCTGTTCCTCCCACCTCTCCTTTCACTGTTGTCAGCTTTACAGTCTAGTGGCAAAAAGCTTAATTCATTACCTTCCCTTTCCCCCTAAGAAACCTTTTGCCTTCCTATGTTTGTCTCAGCATCTATTTTCCAAGTAAACTGTACTCATATAATTTGTTATTTTTTTCACATTTTTAAAAAAATTTAAAAATGTATTACTTTCCAATTACTAGAAACTAATTCCAATCTTTCCTATATATTCTAACACAGAAAGCTAACGTGAAAAATTTAGCACCTTCATGCCATTGCCATTGTTGTAATCTTCCCAGTGTTTTACTACAAACTGATAAACCTGTTTAAGATGAATGTAAATTATTTATTTTAAATATGGAGTTTCTTATTTCTTATAAATATTGTTAAAATCTGTCTTCAGATTTCTAGAATAAAGTCGGTTTGTCAGGTAATTTACTGCTTAATAAAATGCAAGTGATTCCAGTTTGATAGATTTGGAAAACTTACTTAAGTTGTAGCAGTATTTCCTAAATACCGAATGTTAACAAAGGGATACTCTTCATTGCTAACACTTTGCATTAGTACTATTATTGTGGCAATGTTGTCATCATTCCTGGAATGTGTAACTTTGGCAAAATGCTTGATACATTATTTATCCACAATGTGTATCATATTTAACTAAGAAGTGTGCTTGCACATATTTTGACATCTGGGTCTTCATTGATGTTCTTAGTAGAGAAATTCTCTGAAGTGTAACTCAGCTGATATGAACAGGAGAAGAAATTGCTATTTTTCTTGATGTTCTGCCTGTAAATCTTTGGGTCCAATAAAATACTTTTTAAAATATACTTTGAGTTCTGACAGACTTTTAAATATTTCTTATTCTCTCAGAAACCAGAATACTCCCATCCATGGGCTCGGAGCAAAGAAAGGATTTAAGACAGTAACACCTTGCTAAATAAGTGGCCTCCAACTAACAATGGCATTTTGCCTTTCTCTGAATCCTTAGGCAGAGGCCAGGGTTTGGAGCCAAGATTAAGTTCTGGATGAGTCATTCTCCATGTATGGCAATGCCTCAGTTCTCAAGTCTGTGCAATCAAATCTCAAACTGATTTCTCTCCTTTCATTTTCTTCTTCTTTTTTTGGCAAGAGAGAAAATAACTTCAGTATTCTTTTTTTAGGAGGGTTAGAAGGAAAAAAAAAAAGAACACCATCCTATTGCCCAGAATTGCATATAGAACTTCAAAGAGTGACCTTTTCCCAAATATAGCAGAACTTATGGTGGAAAATGGAAAGTATCTTTTGAAGCATAAGTGCTTCAATCCCAGGTCTGTCCAGCTCTTCACTGTTCTTTTGGAGAATAATAGTTTTAGGAGGAAAGGAATATTAACTATAATACATATAAAGACAGTAATTAATATTTCTCAGAGCAATTAATATTTTTGGCTATATAGAATATCATGTGGTGGGGGTCACAGTGGCAATAAATGAATGATAAGAAGGTGGACTTCAGGTATACTTAGATGCTCAAAACCTTTCTTTTTTCAAAGTTGGCTGATTAAGTCATTTTTAGGATTTGGACTTCTCAGGGGCAGAGGTTTTTTTTTCTTTTACATTAAATATACTCTTCCCCACACAGTTCAGTTACATAATAGAGTGAATGCATGTGCAATGTCATGCCTTTTTAGTATGAAATGCAGAATCATAACTTTCATTTTGAAGTTACGGTTATTTTATTTGTGATATTACTAATTTTGGACACAGCAAATAATACATTGTCAGAAGTACTCTCTGGGTAGAATAAATATGTAGCTTATTCCTAACTTAGTTTGTTGTTAAATAGAGCTTTAACCTCCACCCCTCCCCTCCCCACACATACCACACACACACCATCAGAACTGTATGGTAGTTTATTTATAATTTCTACTATCCTATCTTTAAATGTAAGACTCCAAAAGGTTTTATATTCTGTTGTTTTATTTTCTGGATTTTTCTGACTCTATGACCTTGGCTGAGTTGTGTGCTTCTCCTTCCTTTAACTCATTCTGTCTACTATGTTTCACTTCATCAGCCAACACCTGATAAGGTAGCCTTCTGTTATCCATTCCCCACACCTCTCCCTGGCCTAGGCATTGTGACTGGCTACCCTCCAGAACATCCTCATGGAAGCAGCCGTCCTGATAGAACGAAGTTTGGTACACCTTTAAATATTTTCCAGGAGTTGGACTCAATGACACAAATAGGTCAAAGGATCAATCACGTTAAAAGTGTGACATGATGGCATCCTGAAAAATATTTTATTTATCAGGTTGTTCTGTTGCTTTGAAAGAATAGAGATCTTGCAAATATGCAGGTTGTTTTGGATTCCCTCTTCACCAACTTTTTAGTTATCTAATAAAAATGTTAATTGTAAAATTCCAAAAGGATTGCCCAGCACATTAAAGTAGTCTCAATAACGCTAAAGTTTTTTTTTTCTAAAAAGTTATTAATTATTTACCATGAGCAAGGAAAGTGAGGTAGCTAGAGTACCAGATGTTAATAGAATATTAAGACATGGATGTGTAAGGTGCTTATCCTAAAAGAGAAATATTTTTGTGAATTTTAAGCTAAATTACAAGCTAGAAGGTGAAAAAAGTGCCACATTATAAATCTAGGGAAATGAAAGTTGAGAGAATAACTAGATATTATTAGCAATAAGGTAAAGATTTAAGGAGGGGGTGGTACTTGAAATGAAAGATGGAGGAGTTCTTATTTTTCTTGCATACCAGTGATGGCGATTTGGACATTTAAGGGACACAAAAGGAGCTGATCCAATGAGGGCAATATGTGTGGGGATTGCTAACAGAAAACTGACTGAGTCAACTTTAATTTTAGATAATTTTTAGAAATTTTAGATATTTTAGAAAGCCAGGTAAGGCCATTTTTCAATGGAGCTCAGATTTCAATGTGCATGAAAGCATGTACAATGGAAGGAAACAGTGTCTATAATCTGAAATTCTAGACTTCTTGGCACTTGGTGAGGGAGAATTAACATCCAAATGCTGGAGATCCAGTATTCTTTGTTCAGATCTAAAATTTCCATTTGTCCCTTGACTTTGAGCATGATATTTCCTCTTTTTAGCCCACATTTGCTTATCTGCAAAATAAGAGGATTAGAATTCACCACACCTCTTAAATAATGAAATTATTTACTTACAAATTTGGTTATTAGAAGATGGTGACTATTTTTAATAGAAATATTATAACTAAGATTAATTAAAAGCTTGGAAAAGACAACTATCAAGTGAAATGATCATTTAAATCTTTGTTTTCCATTCCATTGCAAAACATTCACTCTAAGGACACTGATCTAGTAAGGCTATTTCTGAGAGTTTGAAAGAATAAAATTCAAGGCAAGGAAATCACTTGAGTTTGAGCATAAAATAAAATGGGGATCTGAAAATTAGGAGTGTTTCATATAAAAAGAGGGAAAATCATATGTGAGATTTTTGCAGTGGTGCAACCAAAAGGATTTGACAGTTGTTTGGATGACAGTACTACAGCTAAGAAGAACAGGAAGTATTACTTTTTTCTACTTACCTGAACAGGAAGTATTACTTTTTTCTACTTACCTTTTCTTTTATTTTAAATTATGTAAGTGAACTGATTTAGAGATGACTAAACAAAAACAAACAAACAAAAAACCTAGAGGTAACTTTAAATTATGCATTACAGTTTCAATGTATGTGGAATTTCCTAGTGAAGTAGCTTGGTGAATGCCAATGATCCAACAAATATTTCTCATGGAACTAGTCTGTGATGGGTAAATTCTGGATGTTGAGAAGATAGCCATGAAATAGACAGGCAAGATCTTGTTCTTGCAAATCTTACATTCCAGGACATTTATGTTTGTTTTGGGGTGGCGGGAGGATAACTACCAATGAAGAAAGTAGCTAGGGAATAAAAGTGTTCTGAAGCAAATAAACCCAGTTGATGTGGTAAGGAACAACTGGGAGTTTAATGAAGGCCTCTCTGAAGGAGGCTGAATGACTAAAGGAGCCAGCGATGGAACAGCAAAGCAAGAACTTCCCAGATACAAGGAAGTTCTTGGTCATACAAGGGCTCAAGGATAGGAATTATCCTAAAGACCAGAGGCAAAATTAGATTTAGAAGCGAGAGAGGAGGTAATATGTTAGTTCACAGCATGGGGCTAAGTAACACCTAAGACTCATTCATAATGTCCTCGTGGCCTTGTGATGCTACAGATCAATGTACGACATCTCTCACAGCAAATAAAATGCAGTTAATAAAACCATATTCGTTCTCTTTTTTTAAAGCAACCCTGGGAAAATGCTGAAACTGCCAAGTTTTCAGAGGAGAAATTGAGGCTCAAAGATGTTCTGCTACGTGCCCAACGTCAGAGTTGGTAAACGGCACATATCTGTTTGGGACAGGACTCAAATTAAGTCTTATGCTCCCAGGTCCAGAGCAGTTTCTACTTCTCATGTAATCCCAGGGAATAATATTTACTGAATTCCAATAAAATAGCCTGCCAAAATGTCTACAACAGATAATTCAACCATATGACAATGAAAGAGTCCTCCACTTAGTACTGACAGACAAGGTACAAGGTTTACCTCCCCCAAGCTTTAGGGTGGAGAGGTAGAAGTGAATACTTTTTTCATAGAAAACTGGTGAAATGGGTAAGTACTTATTTTCCTTTGTATTTACAACTCTGCGATTTGATGATATTACAATGAAATCAATTTTATGTATCTGGACTGCATGGAACATGTCATCGGATACCATGACATTTTACAGCAAATATGAAGTGGGATAAATAAGATCGTTATTTACAAATTGGCGGCGGTATACTAGCTATTTCTGCACTTTGTCCCTCCATTAAGTTATCCAGCATAGATGAGCCATTAAAATCCAGCCTTGTTCCCTAAGTTATAGCCATGCATTAACTCTGGGCATTCTGAGGCTTGGTAATCACAGCCATTTTCAGAGAAGATTGGGTGCTTCCTCACTAGTGTCTTCCCTCTTTTTTGTTCCCATCCTAAGGGCCCCTCTGCTTCCTGCAACTTTAAGCTCTGAACATGCTTATCTCAGCTTGAGTTAAGAACCCTGTTTATGATTCATCCCCAAATCCAGGCAGTCGTTTAAAGGAGAGTCCTAGTTACAGAGACATGTTCTACTTCTCTCCTTTCAGAGAGCAGCCTCGGCCGCTTGTTGGGGCTTCTGACTGATGCTGGAGAGCGAGGAGGGAGACTTGGCTGGCTTTGGAAGCCGATTTAGAGTTGCTTCTCATTGGAGGGGCTCGCTTTTTCCGAGCTGCCAGACACTGCAGGCTCAATTGAGGCGCGGAGGTGCAATTCAGGCTGGTGGAGCCGCGGGGGAAGGCAGGGGCAGGCGGGGCTCGTGCGGCTCTGCAGCTGATTACACGCACCAGCACATACTCCACACTCCCGCCGCCTCTGCTCGCGCCTCGCGTCTTCCACCCCGGGCCACGGAGCCGCGGACAGGACTGGGGAACGGAGGAAGGAGGAGGTAAAGTCAGGTGCCCTGGAGCAGAGGTAAAGCCAGAGCGGCGTAAGTATTTGACCTCAAAGTCTGACTGGCAGCCGGAGGATCGAACCCTTCACGGCAGCGCCGCAGTTGCCGCCTAGGAAAGCACCGCGCCAAGAGCAGTCAAGTCCCGCGCCCAAGTCAGCGCCCGGCGCGCGGGGATCCTTTTGGTGGGGGCGGCAAGGTGCCTGAGGAAGGTGCGGAGCTTGGGGGACCTGCACTGGCGCCCACCGTGGTACACCAGGAAAAGTGGGGGCGAGGAAAACAGCGGTGAGGGCAGAGTGCGAGGCCAAACTGCCGCTGCTTCCCGGGGCGCCGCCACCAGCCCTCTGCTGCTGGGTGAGTGCTCGGGTTTCGCGCACCGCCGTGTCTCAGTTGCGCGCGGGGGCGGCCGGGGACCCTTGAGGGTCCACCCCAAGGTCCCGGTGGTATCCGCGGAAACTCGGCGGGCCGCGGACGCCAGGCGCACACGCCTCTGGAGTCCGAAGCGGGGAACTCTGAACCCCGAGGGCGTGGGTAGGGGGTGTTCCACTAGTGCCCCGGCAGACATGCCTCTGGGCGGGATTTTGGGCAAAAGCTAGGAGGCGGGAACGCTGAGGGGAGCTGGGAACCGTCCGGGGGGGTGGGGGGG